>JANRGW010008484.1:1577-15159 GCA_024733675.1 Psilopsiagon aymara | reverse complement strand
CCAGCCAGTTCTTTATCCACCAAGTGGTCCACCTATCAAATTGATGTCTCTCCAACTTAGAGACAAGGATGCCATGTTGGACAGTGTCAAATGCTTTGCACAAGCCCAGGTAGATGACATCAACTGCTCTACCCCTGTCCATCAGTTCCACAGCTTTATCAGAGAAGGCCACCAAATTAGTCAGGCGGGATTTCCTCTTAGTGAAGCCATACTGGCTGTCACTAAGCACCTTGTTGTTTTTCATGTGCCTTAGCATGCCTTTCAGGAGAATGCAACAGCAATGTATGTATGATTAAATAAAATCCTTTAATACTTGTTAATATGCAAAATACTTCAATAATTTAAATGGTCCTTGGGATTAGGGTAGGAGTGGAATAATTTTTTTAGACAATGCATTACTTAAGAAAACTCTAGCTTCAGAACAAAGATGTTACAATAGGAAGGAAACTCACTTTTCAGTATAGCACTTCATCAAAAAAATTGGTCCAAAATTTAACAGAACAATGGAATTGCACTATGGACTGACAAATCTGAAATTATCAAATAGAATGGAGAAGTACTCAACATGGTTACAACTCCTGACTTCCAGGTGCGTTCTCACTGAAATGCACATTGTATTGTTTTGCAAAATGTTTCTAAGTGCTGGAGTACTTAGAATTTTTGAAGGGTTTATATGGAAAGTAACCACAATGCTTTTGAGTATTCTTTTCAAATTAATTCGTTTCTGTTACTAGAAGTGTTGAATTTAGATTTACTTAGCCATTAACAGGGTATGAACTGAAGAATTACAGTGGAAATTTTCCCCATGGCTCTAATTATGTGGCTCAAGTTTGACTTGAAGAATCTAAAGCAGAAGAGTAGGAGTCCTGGGTTTCTCTGTTGACTCAGCATATGATTGCTTCATTTGCTGCTACCTTCGTATCAGGTGGCAGAAACAAATATTTACACTCCCTCACCTTCACCTATCAAGTTAATTTCGTGTAGAGAGTATGCAAATAGTAATAAGAAAAGGGATTTATTCCCTCCAGGGAAATGTATGAAAAAACATTTTTGTTAGTCCTTAAGGATCACTACTTAAACAATTATTTTTTCTGTTTTTCAAAAAGAGGAATGTAGTTCTTAATCTGTTTACTCCAGAGGACTGTTAAATTAAGTGCCATGGTCTCCTCACATTATGAAAAGGAGGGAAAAAAAGTCAAAACCAGCCCTGCTCCAGATGAATGGGGGAACAATTACACTGGAGCTGGAGAACCGGCACAGAGTGGGCACCCTTTTGGCAGATGAGCTTTAGTTGGACAAATTAAAGTAGCAAATTGCCACTGGTGAGTCACACTGAACCAGCATTTAAGCAGCAACATCCACTGTCTCTCTCATACAATTTGTATAGCAATTATGGCCACAGAGAAGTGCAGCGCTACTCCCTGTTATGCTGATAACAATGGCCACAGCCCTGTTTGTGAATGGAGGCCAGTATCTGACAAAAAACTGTTGGATGGTGTGTGAAAGAAGTATGAAAAAACGTTCCAGCTAGGATTCACATTCATGTGGCTCTTTCAGCTCCAAGTTATTCTTCATTTGGCCAAGTACAAGATGCAATTCAAGTCAAAAAGGGAGGATAGCTTACCTCTCGCAAGTATGAATGTGAGAATCTGCATGTTCTCTGGCAGTGCATGCTGATTGCTTTGCCTCCATACTTCATTGGCAAGTGTTTTTCACATTTGTATTCACAACACACAGGCATACCCTGTTATCCATTGAGAATAAGTTACTGGAAAGTGTGATGGTTTGTTATTGAATAGGAGGGGAGACTGTATGCAGAGATTTGTAAAATACACGTGATTTAACCACACAGGAACAGTAATATGCCACACAGGGACAGTGTGTCAGCATGTTGTGACAATAAGGTCTTTCCCTTCATTCCAGTGACAGTACTCAAAAAAGCAAGATCTCAATGGCATGAGTGAATGACAAGGACAAGAGGGATCCAGCTGCATAACCACACACAAGGTTCTCCACTTAATTCTGCTAGTGTTTGTGTGATACACAACAAAGCTTCAGTGAAATATTAAAATACTGTGTCCATATTCTCAGCAGTTATTTTAACACAAGCAAGTTTGGCAGGAACACTTCAGACTGGATGGCACAGGGTAAACTTGAGGAATTGAAAAACAGTTACAACAGCATTTAGCAGAGTACAATATCAAATGATTGATTATGGACCTCCAAAATTGCTGTAGAAAAATGACAGAAAGTGTGGATTTGCTCCCCTGAGGTCTGATATATACTTAGCCGTGCTCTATGACATGCAGTACCTCACCCTACTTGAGTGTTTCTCATGTAGAAGAGCTCATTGCAGGTCCAGTATGTTACACTAAATGCCCAAGGTGATGCATTTTCTCCAGAATATTATTTCCTGTTCCATGTCATCTTGTTCACCTACTTGTTATTGTCTTTTGACCCTCACCCTGTCTAGAAAGGCTAGAGGTCATTTATAACCTAACTGGAAAATGAGCTGGGAGGTTTGGTTGCTGAGTTACAGAGAATTGGACATGATTTTTTGAGACCACTGTGCTATGTATTTCTTTATACAGGTACCTTTGGGTATGAAAGCACTGCATGTTGTGGTGAAATTTAAAAATATTTCAGATGGCTTGAACTGAAGAAACAGTCCAAATCCTTTAGCCTAGAGCTCCCTGCACAGTAGTGTGAGTTATCCCACATGCAGCTCCAAGCTACCAGAGCAAAATGGCTTCTTGTAGTTGTGCTATTGCAAGCAGCCTGCGCTGCGGCACTGCAGGTGCACAATGTGTACAATATAGTATAGCGGGTATTGTAAACATATTTGTGATGGTATTTTCCTTTAGCCTAAGAAAGAACAGGGAAATCCCCACATCCAGCTCAGCTCCTTGTATCTGCACCATTGCTTACATGTCCTTCTTACGGTATTGTTGTTCTGTATCCGTAGGTGTAACATCCCTGTTTCTGCTTTTTAAGAGGTAACATGGGTGGAATTCATCTTCCACAATTGTAAATGCTTATGGCTGGACTAGACTCCCTTTAGACTCCCTTTATAGATGCTGAAAAATAAATGAACTCTTCCAGATTACAGTATATGTGACTCCGATTTCAGATGTCTAATTTATGGTGAGATCAATTATGTTCCAGAAGTGTCTGTGCCTCTCCATCAGCTGTAAAGGGAATTTAGATTGCTAACTCAGTGACAGCATCTACAATATTTACATCTATATTTATATAGATGAACTTTGCTTTATGTATATTACTGATTTATAGGTGTGGGGTTTCAATTTGTGGTTTGGGGTTTTTTTTCCATTGAGAGTTGATTTACTAGACTCTTGCAATATAGAAAAAGGATTTATTTTTGCCTGATGGCCACTGTTAGTAAAAGTAATTCAAGCAACAGATTGCTTGGAATGGTCCTTTGGACATGCAAAGAGTTGTGAGGTTCCAATTTCTGGTGGGGGAGGACTGAAGTGGTAGAAACCTGTGGGTTTATAGAATAGGGAGAAAAGCCTGTGAATTTGCCAATTACCTCCCAGGATTATCAATGTCTTGGACATTTGACACTTCTAAACCCGAAGGCCTCCCTTTCTGTCTGGGGTTCTTTATTGTTCTTTATCACCTGGCATTTAGGGTGGTGGGAGAACTGCACTCCCAGTTGCCTACACAGAGCTGTAACAGGCAGCTCTCTCCTGTAATTGATAGCACTTCATGCCTTAAGTCTACAGTTTGAGGTCTTCCTGGCCTTTGCATTTCTGGGACCATTGTCTCTTAAAAGTGCTGGAATCCACTCTGTAACTCTAATCTGCTTTTCAGTACCCTAAATACAACGTAGATGAACTCATGCTGTGAATTCAACTCTTCTTTGGATATATTCTGCACTAGCTTGTTTGTGCAGAAGCCACCCCTCACTGCCTCATCTGAGATTCAGTGCCATGTGATGAGGACATTCAGCCCAAAGCATTCTACCCTGATATTTCCAGTACCTCTTCCCTGGAATGAACTATGCAAACCACCCCCTTCCTAGAATGAGTTGCACAGCAGATACCATTGTGATCTTGTTTGCACAAAACTGAGATTGTCTGTCTCGGTAGGTTTCCCCACAGATATATGAAATTCATGCGTGTACTGGAAAGATCTTCATATGATCATTAGTTTCAATCTGGCTTTGTTCCACACATGCAGAACTAATGAGCTCAATGCCTCTATTATGAGTGAGTGTACATACATAGCACGGATACAGTCGCAACCTTTAGGCCAAAGATTCTAGCTAGAAATAAGCTCACAAATCCACTGCTTAACCTTCCTATCAGCTTTCCATGTTCACCTATCCATACAGTCTCCCATTTGTGAATTGCTGCTATTTTACATGGTCAAAGGGGAAGAAAGGAGAACTTTCTAGAGAAACCATTTTCCCCAACCTTTAGACATAATGGTGCAGTTTACATTACTTACAAAACAAGCAGATAGAGGTTATTTTATTTGTGTATGTAACACATATGAAGAGGTTAAAAATGTATAGCTGTAGTCTATCAGCTGCTGAAAGGACTGCGGCTATACCTTTGGATGATTTAGCACACATTGCATAACAATAAGGGCTAGGAATTTCATTAATTTTTTAGGGGGGTTTGGGTTTTTGTTATTTCTTTGTTTGTTTTTTTCACATTGAAGTATCTTCCTACATTTACAAACACAGCTGAATCACCTTGTAGATCCTCTGACAGTGAACCTGTAGCTCAATCACACATTTCGATGTTCAGAGTTAATACTTTCACCTTTTGCAGCCTAGACTTGTGTGGAAATGTAGCATGTAGGTTGCCCACTAAAAGCAGCTAGAGATTTTCCTTCATGCAACATAAAATGGAAAAAATATAATTTACCAGTTTGCAAGGGAAAAATAAAATTGGGATTGTATCAGATGTTTCTTTTAAGAAGTTACACAATAAACACATTTTTTTAATTTGACAAAACTGGGGAAGCAATATACATTAAAAAAATTAATTGACATAAATGAGACTTTCAAACTGGGGCTTTGCATAGTCATAAAAAAAAAAAACAACACCCAAACATTTCTCCAGATGGCATTAAGAGGTCTCACTGAGAAAGAATAATTTTATTCTTGACATGGCTGATGTGCTATATAAGAAGAGAAATTGTTCAGAGAATGAACAATAGCAGCAATGCGAAAGCAGTTAGCTTGCATGTTGGTTCTAGTTATGCCATCTCTCACTGTGTTTCTAGTTGAGTGTTTATGGAAGACTGGTAAAAACACTGGTAACTGGTGAAAAATCCCTTTTATAAAATCACACAAATGTTGATTAGAATGTGGATTTTTTTTGGAGGCCATGTAGTTCTACCTTGTGCTTGAAGGGGGACTACCACTGACACCAGGTCAGGCTCTGTCCAGCCAGGTCTTGAGAACCTCTATGAAGGAAGCTCCCACAGCACTTCTAGGCAGCCCCTTTCCTGCAGCACTGCATTGTGGAAAAGTTGTTCCTCATCTCCACCCCGATCCCCCTAAGGCGAAACTTGTTCCTTCTCGTATACTGTAGCAATACTGAGAAAAGACTGAGTGTTTGGCTTCAATGTCTTTCTAACTGTCCTTCAAGTAACTGTAGTTTGCAGCTAGAACATCCCCTAGCTTCAGCTCCAAATGAGCTCAGTTACCATGGCCCCTCTAGCTCCTCTGAACCCCTGACCACCTTAGCAGCTGCCTAAAGGTCCTCTCTAGTTTCTCAGTATCCCCCTTGACCTTGTGGATGGGGAGGACATGCCAAAAACAGTATATTTATTACTGCCCTGTGCTCACGAGTGCTGAGCATAGGGCAGTAAGAAATTCTTTTTATCTGCAGGATACAGCCATAGCATAGCACATTATAAAGCTGCATTAGCTGTGATAAGCAGGTATTGTTACCTTACATACCTGGCAATTCCAGCTCTCTTCACCAGCTTCTCATGATGCTCTGCTAGCTGGTTACCAGCGTATAGTATCGCTGCATAGTGTTTTTCTGTTCTCATGGTGTTATGCTTTTTCTTACTGAACTCCATGAGGTTTCTGTCTTTTTAATCCTGAGCATAAGTGCCAGGAGTGGACCATTAAATGGTTTCTAGTTAATGGATTTGAGGGATATTCAGAGATACGCTGTCAATTGTGTTGTTAATGTGTATGTTTTATCTAGCACTGACACTAGATAATAGGGGAGCCAATGGGAATTTAGCATTTAACTTTTATCGTTGTCGTTGTTTTGGCTGGTGAGTTCTATCAAAAAATGTTAATCCAGCCTGGTTTGACCAAGTCTCTTGCCAACACTTTACCAAGGGTTTTTTTCTGGTAGAACACGCATGAGTATCTTTAAACCAACAGGATTTCATAGTAAAAAAAATAATTGGAAATAGAATTTCTTAGGATTTGGGAGTGGTAAAGTTGAGTATGAACTTTGAGAATTAATTTTCTATTGGGTTCTGAAGTGCCCTGACCAACAGCTAGTTGTATTCAAGCCTACTATTTTCTGACTAATCTTTCATTAATGTATTAATACTTGCTTTTACTGAAGATGCCATATGGATGAGCTGTCACAACCTCCGCCTGTGTGTGTCTTGCGATCTGTTCCCTCATGTATTTCAGGTGACCATCACACTAAGCTCTATAGGATTCAATGCTCTTTTCACTCCTGGCTGCTAGGCACAAAGGACCTTGGTGCAAAGGCTTGTACAGGCTGCAGTGCCCTCACTCCTGCGAAGGTACATAACAGCAGTGCTCTGACTTACCTGCCTCAAGCAGTGCAATTTCAATGTGGAAGGGAAAAAATGGATGTTCGAGGTGAAAAAACACTCAAGATAGCAAGGAATATTTACCTAGAAAGGGCAAGAGTTTGCTTTTTTTCCTTGTTTTTCTTTTTTTATTTGTCTTATTTTGATTCCTATCTGACAACTACAAGACCCCAGGAGACTTACTTAACCTTATCAGATGGTACCTGTTCAGCTTTACTGTGATCCATGATGCTGTTAGACTAAGACTTGCTCTATAAAAAATAATCCAACTTTTGACAATTCTTCTTTGCAATCTAAAGTCGCTATAGTGTGTAAAAATATGTATCTATGATGTGCACTGGTTGCACAAAACTAGAAGTCAGGCAAATGAAACTCCCATTAGCTCAGATTTTACTTACATGATAAATTATTTCTTTTAAGGGCAATTCTGTGGCAGTCTGGAGGAAGATACAACAAATGATGATAATATGGAGCAAAGAAATAAATAAAAATACCCACTGGCACATGTTGCTGCATGTGAAACTTCAGCATATATCAATTATTTTGCATTGCTAGTGCAGATGCCTTCTCCTTATAAACCAGCTTTAAAAATGTGAAGGTTTTTTACTGTGGCTATTAGGTGACAGTGGTCTTCTAATATCAGTCAGTAGGAAAATGTTTATTCTTTTTATTCCTTACTTTCTGGATAGCTCCCTGAAGTTCAGCTTTGCACAATTTCCATTTCACAGACTGAGTTTACTTCAACTAAAACTGACAAGCAGTAATTCAGCTCTTAACTAGTTTTGTGGCTGTGAGACAAAGGCTAACATAAAAAGGCAGAACTTATTAGCAGGATTCATCATCATATTTTATTGCACACTCAAGCCAACTGGGCAGGAAATGTTATGAAATTGGAAGATGTATCAGAGCCTTCTGAATTGGGGAGGATGAATACCTTAAGTCTCTGGAAGGACTGATGTACTCAGCTCAGAGTCAGTCCCCATGAATGGTTGCAAGAATGTACATGGTGCAGGTTCAGCTTTGCAGGGGAGAACAGCTGGCAGTGCTCACACTGTGACAGTGCATGAGTTAAGGACTATTGTATAAAAGGCAAATAGTCATGGCAACAGTTGTGCTTGCTTGTTTGTTATTCTGGGGAGTGGGGCACAATCACATCAGATTGGTTACTGCCTGTCATATGCTGTTATAACAAGCATCATGTGCTGCTAGGGAAGACCGGAATCCATGTTTATTTTTGAGTAGACAGGTCAGTACTAGTAACTAGTTGTCTCAAAACACACACAGAAGCAAACCATGGAGTTACATGTCAAACTAAGAAGTAAAAACAGTGGAGCTTCTGAAGGGAAAAAGATTTTTTAGTGAATGTTTAATGAAATAGTATGGGAGAATTAGTTGTAATTGGAGTTTCTTGTGAAATAAAACATATCTTGGAAAAAAATGCCTTAGTGGTAAGAACATACAGGAAGTATAAATATCACAAGCTCAGATAGAGAAATCTGTGAGGTCATGAGAAATCTGGAGAGTTTCTACATTATCTGTGGCTCAGCTGCCAGCTCCAGTGTTACCAAAGACTGGAATCCTGAAAAGGAGTAGGGATTTCATAGTCAAACTGACGTAAGATTGGAAATTCTGTGGTCACAAATGTACAGAGGCAGGAACTAAATTACATTCAAAGAAGATAACCAAGAAGACACCCTCACTTTACAATAAATGGCTACCAAAGAAAATATAACTGTAAAAATGCAGAGTACAGTTTTATCAGTAAATTTCATTGTGTAAGCAGATCCAAAGAGCTAGCTTTCAGTGTACTGAAAAAGTTGGGATTGGGAAGACTTTGAAAACAAATTTGATTGCAATTTTTAAATTATGAAGTCTTTAAATTCAAACAGTTTATTCAAAAGACACATCTTATTCCTGGATTTCTCTTTGAACTTTGTATAATATTCTTCCCCATTCACATTAGCTCCACGGATAAACGTCAGTCTCAAATCTTTTAGTTTACTGGCTGCTCATGCTGATTATTGAAAACATTTTTAAAGATGGTTTTAAAATTCCTTTCACACCCATCAGAAAGGTAATATGCTGTGCCTCTTTTCTTAGGCAAACTTCCAGATGTCTGTTTCTATTTAGTTAAGCCCACAACTTCCATAAGAAAATACAACCACCAAAATATGCACGCAATATTTGCATTTTCTGATAATGTGTATTTATTTGTATCCAGAAATACAAATGTTGGGATCAAAATACGAATATAAATAGTATTCTAGACGCACAGCCCTACTCCTTAACACAAAGTAAACTGGAATGGATCTGATCAGTACGGGAAAGTCATTGTCTGAGAATTTGAGGAGATGAAGCACACGGGTGTTTGATTTTTCTGGTTAGGTCAGTCTGGGAGATCACTAGGATGGCTATCTAACTTAGAATGACATACTGGTACTAGTGCTACCTGTAGTATTCAAGGCACATTGGGCACATAATTGTACTTTCATTTCACTATGACATCACAAGCTGCACTGCTAGCAAAGAAATCACACACCCCTAAGAAAAACTTAGGAAAGAAGGATAGTTAGAAATCTAAAATTTTTTGTGTTCTATAAGAAAGTTCAATTTGGCACATAGTTGGCAGTTTTATGTGATTCCTAAAATTGCACTCACTTAAAAAAAAAAATCCTTATGTTCTCATGTTGTAAAAAAATGTTTTGAGACCCATATTTGGAGAGTTTGAAACAGGCTTATACGAGGTGTTTGATGACAGCTCTTGATAGCCTCTGACAGGGCTCGGATTCCCTCCAGCCTAGCGTTCCTACTTGCAACAGCCACATGTTGGCCCATACTTTATAGCTGGTATTGCATGTGAGTATGGATAACATTTAAGTCATAAGACTCCTTAATGACTACAAAAAGAGAACATGAGGGACTGATACTGTAATCTCTCTGCACAAGCTTTCCCACTGCTGTTCAGAGGACTACTCCTTTGTGGAAGCTTCTTTCTTTTGGAGCACTCTAGCAATGCATACTTCCCTGGTCCACCTGTGCAATAGTGTCAGATGCAATTGTTTAAGCAGCTTTCAGTGAGTCCAACGGCAGCTCACATTTTAAGGATCTCATGTGGTCTGTAAGTATGGAATGGACTCTAGCATGCTTTGTTCCACATTCATCAGCAGTTAAAATATATCAGCAATATTGTTCTGTTCATTTTCTGTGTACAATTTAGAAATTTTGGCATTTACTTATTTTACATAATTACTTTCAGAATGCAAATCACAAATCTCACTTTAAGTACTTCAGGTACAAATCTGCTCTACACAAGCTTTTAAGCCAGTCAATGGATAGTCAACACTTCCAGAATATGACCTGGTCTAGTGGACGGTGTCCCTGCATATGGCAGTGGGGTTGGAAGTAGATGACCTTTAGGGTCTCCTTCAACTCTAACCATTCTGTAATTCTGTGATTCTATGGTCCAAAGCTCTTCCTGTCTGCTTGTAAGAATATTTTAACTTAAACCCCTCTTCTGGTCAATGGCCTTGATTGATGAGGAAGCTTTTGGCTCACACTTAGAGGCCTTTTCTTGAAAACTTGAAATCATAATACATTCTCAATAGCAAGCCACAGTGAAGCCATTCCCAGCTTCACTCTGGGTATCGTATTCTTTGTATTTTGTATACAGTATGTCCATATAGCTGCCTTTCTCCCGAGCACAGCCACAGGCTGCAAGAAGGAGAAAAGACATTAGGAGACTATTTAGTTCTGTATTAAACACTAATAGAAGCCCTAGATTTCTCTATAAGAAGTTCTACAGGCTGGGTTAGGCTTCCAAGTAAAGCTAACTTATGTGAGTGCATGACAGCTAAGAGACTGTTGTGGCTCCTCTGGCTTGTGTCGTTCGGTAACTTAGTAAAAGCATATCTGGCAAATAACTGACTGCATCAGTGCCTCGTTTGCCTGTTTCAGTCCTAGAGAGAGTCTAACCCCAGACATATGAAAAGCTTAACCACATCTTCTGCTGTCTTAATTGCAAATGATTAGAAGATCATAAATGCATGTTTTAATAGAAAGAAGATAAATAGCAAATGATTAGAAGATCAAAATGCATGTTTTAATAGAAAGCAGATAATTGTCAGGCATCCAGCTCTGAGGCACTGAACTTCATGATGAATTTTCTTTTTTAATTTCACATATATTCTAGGAAAACCCTTGAGTACTCCAGATGCACACAGACACTGTCTTGAGGACCCACAACAAAAGAAAAAAAAAGAAAGTAAAACCTGTAGGAATACATCATCACAGATCTTCAATATCTCCCGTGAGGAATGTCAGTGGTCACTAACCAAGTGCTTGAAGTCAGTCACAATCCAAAGTCATTTAAAGAAACAGCTGGCAGGTAAATTGGATTACTAGAGCAATATTTATCCCTAATTCAGGACTTAGTCCTGGACAGGTTTATAGGATAGCATGTCACTTCAAGTTATACACCAAAAAAATTCTTGCCATAGCAATGCAATTCAAATGGAGATTTTTTTTTCCTATTTTCATCATTTCTTTTTAGATATAAAATACAGGGGTGTGGATTTTTTTTGCTTGTTTTTTTTTTTTTTTTTTTTTTTCATATTTTTTTACATCTAAAAGAGTGGTTTAAATGATAAGGAAAGTAGATTCTCTGTTTGTTTTCCAGGCAGACCATGGATCCCAAGGGAAAAGATAAAACTATTAAGGCAACAGTCTTGAAGTAAGGCTTTCCTTTTCACATGCATATTAGAATCCTTCAAGAAGACGATGTGGTGAGCCATAAGAAGCTTTAGGCATATAAATATAGTATAAGATTATAGTATACTTTTTTTTTCAGTATTTAAGTGTAAGTTTCAATGTAAGATTTCGATATGTGAGTGATTTTGTTCTTGCTAATTTTATAGGTGAAGGGAGAGAGGGAGGAAGATTCTAAAATTAACTCAGAAAAAATAGAAAAAGAAAAACCTGTAAAGGAAAAATAACTTCACCTTTCAGCTGTGGAAATGCATTCCCAATGTATAGTTTGGATTTTTGCCTGCTTTAAACAGTCTTCTGTGAAGTGACCTGCATGAAGTAAACATTAGCCTTGAGTGTATGCTCTGCATCTCTTGGTGTAATGATGTTGCGACGTGAAGGAAGGATTCTGCTAAACTGCTGAAATCCCATTGCAGTTTCCTTACTACTTAGGAATTAAGAAATCTACAGACTGCTTAAAATATAAATAAAAATTGGAAAAATGCTCAATGTAAATGCTTAGTGTTTAAGTTGAAGACATCTAGAATATTGGTCACTCACTGTAGTGATCAGGAAGAACTCCAGCAAGGTCATTGTCTGTCTTTCTAACTCTCAGGGTTGGAATAGTGTATGCTTCAACATCAAGAAATGCTAAAGGCACTAATGTAAGAGGCACAAAGATTTCACTGTAAGCAAGAATTAGAAGAATATCCCTTGAAAAAAGTAATTTAATTGGGTAGGCAGCTAAGATTATAGTGTATGGCTTGCCTTTTCTTAGTTCTTTATGGAAACCCAGAGAGAGCAACCAATGGGGAAAGTACAGTCTGTTATGGACATTCTTTATAGGTTGTAGTGGGTGCTTTGTGCCAGCTTAGAAAGTAACACCAGCACTCCAGATTCTGTGGCTTGTGAAATCTGTCTTAAAATACGGAGTCCCCCCTTCCCACAAAGCAGTACAGCAGCTAGGTCTTTACCGACCTGCATCTGGTCACTTGGAGCATGGGCAGGGCAGAGCCACTTTCCCAGGTGTACGGTGAAATTTAGTGTAAAAAGCGTGCAAGCATTCTTCCCTTCATGAAATGACCAAGTAAGGTGAGCTGTGATAAATTCATGCAACAGCATGAGGTGCTAGACTCTGAAACACATTAGGGTTGCAAAAGTGTTTGAGATAGCTATCTATCTGAGCCATTTGGCATGATGCCTTCAGTTCCAGAAATATCATTTCTTATCAGCTAAAGGCTCATGTGTCACTGCTGTTCCAGCTGATGAATGTGAAAACCACCGGTTGGATGATTTGGAATTAGATGTGGGTAGTGGGTGGGAAGAGCTGAATAAAAGGGGTAGGACAGATAAGAACTGCACAGCAATAAGAAATAATTTCCTCCTCCTCTTTTAGCTTCACTACTCATTGCTGTCTCTATGAAGACAGTTCTGGCTTTGTTGATTCTTCCTGCTGTAATTTTTAGCATTTTTATTGATATGTACAATATACCAATACACAGGTGAGAATCAGTGGAGGAGAAAATTAACACCTGAAAGAGAAAAAAGACTATCAAAGTGCCTGAGGTGTTGCAATCTACAACTGTACTTCTTGATTAGAAAGTTACATTAAAATTGTGCAGTGTGTGGTGTACTTCAGTTCCACATTACTGCTGGAAATGGACACAATGTAAACCAGCTGCAAGTTTTCATAAACTTATTCTCAGAAGAATCACTGTAAAAGAAGAAGCTGCCAATATGTTAGACATCAGGCCAGGAGAACTGAAAAGATTAAATAAAGCAGACCAATATTTTTATAACTTTTTAACTACCTTGAAAATGTTGCCCCCAATGCTGGAAAACGTTGTCCATCAACTTTTAATTGAAGAGAGAAAATAAGAGGTTTGACTTTAGATCTTCCTGGGAAAAGGAATATTTACAAAAGTAAAGTTAAAGGAAGATCCTGGTTTAGCTAAACAAAGCCTCACAATCTCTTCTGTAACTTCAAACAGGAAGGAGTGTAATATGAAGACACTTGATTTTGTGGTTTTACATACATATCCAAATTCAT
>JANRGW010008483.1:3204-18545 GCA_024733675.1 Psilopsiagon aymara | reverse complement strand
GGCAGTAGTGTCTATTTACACTCTGAAACCTCTTAACTGCTTTAAATTTAGTTTTAAAGAAGTATTTCTTATTTAAAAAATTAATCACTTACAGCATTTTGAAGCCCACATGTGGGCTTAGACTCTGGTATTAACAGATAGTGGTAATTCCCTCAGACACCTCAAAAATTAATAAAACATCATATAAACAGTCATTTCAAGGTCTCTGTAAATCCAGGCAGACACTGCATCAGTGAGAGAAAAGAACCTGTAGCACTCTGTATTTTCCACTCATATTGCTAGTTTCTCTAAATATAAAGCTTTCAGCAGTATCATTTCTTAATAGGTAAACTTCACCTCAGCAAGTAATTTTATTTGGGTTTTTTTTTGTTTTTTTTTAGTGCTTCTACTTTCAAGAACAGACTCTCCTGCAGAAGTATCACCTTTGACAAGTCAAAAAGGTATTTGCTAATATGGCTTCGCATCTTTCAGCTGTAACTTTTGCACTCCCCTTTCCCATCCTCATTTGATTGTTGCCTATAGTTATACAAAATGTTCTTAAAACACATTTTACAATTATTTGCTTTCAGCAAATAATTCAACAGCTTGAGCTGTTGGGTTTCTGAAAGAGAACAAACTTGTTATGTAAACTACACCTTCAAGTGAGAAAAATGATTAGACTTGAAAACTATTGGTTTATGTCTACCAGAACATGTAACAAAGCAAACTGATTCAAATTTGTTCCTTAATAGAATTTACTCACTTTTCATTGGGGGAGGGGGAAATGATTTTTTTTTTAGGCTTTTTTTTTTTTTTTTTTTTTTAGTTTTTCCCTTGTTACAAAACTGTTTACAATAGTAATATGTGAAATTATCATGACTGTGAGAACTGGGAATTACCTGCTTCTGGATTTTAGGAAATACCTCTAACTGTCAACTTCTTCATTGAAGAACAATCCATTTTAAAGACTGTATTAACTCCAATGGAGGACTACCTTTAAAATATCAAATACTGCACTATATTAACTACTAAAGACTAACTCTCTCTCAGTGACTAAGCCTACACATTGTTCCAGTCACATTTGTTATTGCATATTATAAGTTACCTTAAAGTAATGATTTTCTTTGCATGAAACATGAACTCTAAAAGTTTTGCTACAGAATCATCTTTGCTCAGTACGTTACAGTTTAAGTTACAGAGTTACAGGCACATAAAGTTCTATAGAACATTTAATTTGTAAATATTAGACAACATAAAAAGTCATGAATGTATTCTTTTCAACAAACTCAATGCAGAACAACAGCTTTGGGTCTACACTGAGTATTATGTGTTTTGGGTTTTTTTCTCCTGATATAAAGCATCTGTAACTTTGAAGACTAACTTAATTGCTCCTCTAACTCAATTTCAATTCATGTTAATTTGTTGAAGAACTTAGTATTTAGTATACGTCAAGAGCCACAAAGTTTCATTAATTCAACTTCATACTTTTTCAGCTGAATATCAAAAGTAGCTACGATGAATATTTCTGAAGTCCAAGAAATAAAGCTTACCTACAACCATAACTGCAATCTGCAGAACTGACACATACTCCTCAGGTTTGTGCATTTAATCCAAGGCTATCTACTAACAAGCAGGCACAACAGATGAAAAGAAAACACTCACTGCTGTGGCTCAGAGAGGTCTGCTTGCTTTCTTAGCTGCATGTGGTGCAAATTGCCCTTTGCTGGGTTAGGCATAGTAATATTGACTGAATTATTTATGGTAGATATTACAGCTCATACTGTGAGATGAGGAAAAGGGCTGCTGTAATTAAAAGGCTTCCCAGACTCCACCTCCCATTTTTTTTGAAAGGAAGCACTATTATCTGCACAAGGAGAATAAAAATCTAAATGTGTGAATGATTAAGGAATTGGAACATCTGATATATGTCCCAGGCTGAAGAGAGCTGTGTTTGTTTAGCCCTAAGAAGAGGTTTGAAGAGATCTCATAAATGTCTATGCATATTTGCAGGGGGTAGGGTGGGCAGGAAGCAGAGACAAATGAGCCAGACTTTTCCTAGTGGCACCCAGCGAGAGGATGAGTAGCAACAGGCCCAAGAAACTCCACTTATAGCTGACTAAAAATTTGATATGGGAGTCTCCATCCTTTGAAATATCCAAAACCTTGCCAGTCAAGACCCTGAGCAACTTGCTGTAGTTGACCTACTTTGAGCATGGATTTTTTACTAGAGACCTCCAGACACCCCTTTCATCCTCAACTGTTCTTCTACAGTTCTTTCATAAACTATCAGAATAACAGACATTTCAAAATGTTCTGACAATGAATTTTCAGCATGATGTTGTAGTGTTAGTGCCAAAGATAAGAATGGAGAGGCATGACCATTAACATGCTTTTGATGGGGGGAGGGGAGGAATAAAATTAAAAATGCATGTTGCCAAGCCCAGGACATTATGCTGATGTTTCTCTCCAGATGGACTCAATCCACTTCAGCCTTGACTAGTAGGTGCAACTCCAATAGGCTTTTCTTTAAAGTTCATTTCTGAATTCACATAATGCACTCTTAAGATAGCAAAAGATGCAATGGAGAACACAACATCTCCACGGAATTGGAAAGAATGCATGAGAAAATCTTTCAACTCACCTAAAGCTGCATTAAAAAAAAAAAAAAAAAAGAAATCATACAAAACCAGAAGAGTTCTTCAGGTCATTTGGAGGTATAAATGAAAAGACAGAAGGAAAAGCAAAGAAGATTTTTGGAACTCCAGAAACTAAAATGTGGGGCAGAGGCCACACAAATCTTCTGAGGAAAAAAGAATTAGAATTACGAAGTAGCTCCCACCTCCTGAGCATCTTGTTTGGAAGACCTTATTCAGTCCAATGCAATCTTTTACAAATCTTCCCATAAGTTTCACCCATTTAACATAAGAATATTAACAGCCAAGTTGGTCACAGATCTGACTCAAAAATACTACACACCTTGCCATTTACCAAAATAGATAATATATTCCACTGGAGTAACAGAAGGAAATAGATACTAATTTTGACAGCTTAATATCTGCAAACTTCTTGCTTATGGAGGAACATGTTGAAGCAAACAATTCTACTGGATGTGTAAACACCGAGTTCACAGAGATGGCATTTTTTGGAGCTCTCAATCTCAAAGAAAACAGCAAGTCACCAGCCATGAAAGAATATCACTTCATAAGGTTCTTTACCTCCTTCCATAGCTTAGCATAGCCTCAATGGAGCTTCCAGATGCCCCTTGAGAAGTTTCATTTAAGATAAAAATTAAAATTTGAAGAGGGATGAAGCTCTTTCTTCCAACAAAATCTGCTATTTCTTCTCATTTGAGGCAACAGCCTTTGTCCTGTTCTCTCAAAATTCCAGTTCCTGCAATTAAACATCTACAGCTAATGCCTTTCTGCAAAGATGCCAAATCCCCAAGTCCATTCTACAGACCACTAGGAACCTCATTCTCCCTGCACAACATCCCCAGATATACCAGTTCACACTTACTCACATCATGCAAATGCTACACAACTCGAGCTGACAAAACTGTAGCTGTGCTCATGTGCATGTACTACTGGGAGGTGCAGACAGCTTTGCCATTCTGCTAGCTATAAAACAAATTCAATTTAAGCAAGAATGCTTCCCTGAATTCAGAGTAATTTCTTTTTTTTTTTTTCCTATTTTTCTTTTTAATTGAAGATTCTTCAACACAGGAAGTTCTGTAGCTCAATTAAAACAATAAATACTTTAGGGTTACAGTGAGCTATATAAAGTGTTGCTGTAGAGCAAGAGCAAACTGATCAGCCAGGCATGAGCAAGCCGAGACAGGGCTTCACTTCAGTTCATTCATTACTAGCTTGAATGTGTACTTTATGGTTACTAGTCTATTTTAATGTTATCTGTAATTCTGTAGTAGGAAAAAGTCTTTGTTTCAACAGGTTTGTACAATCAAAGGACACATTATTTCCAAGTTCACATTTGTATTTATAAATATTTAAAATATTTTCATTTTACCAAACAAAAGAGCAACACCTGAAAACACCACCCAGTTTAATGGGTTTTAAAGCAGTCACTCAACAGTCAATAAACGTTAGAAAATTTTACTTAATTGGGTATTTGATACAAAATATGAAGACTTAAAACTAAAACAAAAATGTAAGATCATGTAAACCTGATTACAATGCCATATTGCTGGTATTGGAGTTGGTTTAGAAGGCTCTACTCAGAGAGTTATTATTTCCAGCCTTCTATCTATACTTTCTCAGTACTACAAAAGCATCAGGTACCAAAAACCATGACATGAATAACAATTTCACTTGTATCTTGCCCTATCTTACTTTCAGCTAACACTAAACCCCAATACCTATTCTGAATAGTTCAAGACTTCCAACTGTAAACAAAAGGGCAGTGAAAAAACATAACTGTCCAAATATTGAAGACAAGCATTTGTAAGCTGTTGAATAGCATAAGCAGTACTCACATTTATGCCAGCTTTCAGCGAATTGTTATGTTGAAACAATTTCACTGAAGCAATCCAATTTTAAATTAAAGAAGGGCAGTTACATTATAGGGTTGCACTGACATAACTGAATCAACATTACTGGTATGACTTTCAGTAACACTGGAACTACTTGGATTTATTTCCTGAACATTATTAGTTTCCACGTACTTGAGAAGTAGAACTCCAAACCACAAAAATTACTAGAATGCAGATTTTAGCTGGGAGTCAGTGGTTGACCAGAAGTTGAAGTGCTGCTCTACTTGAAGTCACAGATAATCTTTCTCTTGGAGATGAATGTCATTAACAATCTTCCTAAATTGGAAGTTATGAAACTCTAGCTCAAATAGCTGCAATCCATCATAATCTTAGTTGAAACTGGTATTTCTATCAATAAGGAAGCAATATGTGATCCTCTACAAATAATCCTTCTTTTTTTAATTGTTCATTACCTTTATGCTGAGTATCACATATTGAATACTGTACCATTCATAGCACATCCAAGCCAAACCACTGCAAGACAGAAGTGGGAGGTAGATCATCAGATTGAAAACTGATGTTTCAAAAGATCTGCTGCCTCCGATTATAAAAGCAAGTTCTAAATTTGGTTCAGACTGAAAGAAATCTTGAGGGTCCTGTCTATGTAAGAATTAATAGAACTCCACAACTGCCTATTGCCAAAAAATATGAGTGGCAATTAAGGATCAAATTCCACCATAAATAAAATAGAAATAGACAAAACTCCATCACACATGACTACAATGGCCTTTGGCAACCAGGCACATACAAGATATCAACTAATGACACAGCTACAATGGTACTCTTCTGTGTGAAGTACTACAAAATGCTGTAGTAACGGGAGAGTGACACAAGTTGATTTGAAATGACAGGCTAACATGCAAAACCAAAAAAGTGTAGTATCAAGTAATAAAGAGGTAAGATAAAGAGAATGATTTAAAATAGCTTGGAGAGCTTATTAAATTAGCACAACTGTGTTAATACTGTGCACAGTATTTATCAGGATAGATAAGTCTCAGTTTTGGTACTAACCTAATCACTGATTTCATTCTACTTTGACTCAATTCAGTATAGCATGAATGGAGAACAAATGCTTCAGTAGGAACTGAAAGGTGATTATGCAGGTTTTAGGATGTTGGTTTTTGTGTTGGGGGGCAGGGGTGGGAGTTGTGTATCTGGTCTACTTTTTTTTTAGGATGTAATATAGACAGTGATTCATACATTTGAAAAGCCTAAGTGGAGACACTGAAAAGCATTAACATGAAAGACAGGAGATGCACCACATCCTCCCAGACATAAACCTTGTGAATGTAATGAGTCCTTGACTTCTACTCTTTGAGTACCCATCTGAGAGCTGGGAGGGAGGGGGCGGGGAGGGATGGAATAGAGTGAGGGAAAATATGGAAAATATGGAGGGGAAAGAAAGATTAGCAAATAACTCAGTACACAGCTAAATGGTTAGTCTTCTAAACACCCAGTTTAAATGGGGAATAAAGTCACAATTTTGTAAACATAGCATCTTGACAGTGAAAGGTGCTAACCTTTTGCTTGATGCAAAGGGATAAAACAGGTGGGGAGCAGGGGGAAAGGCCAAAGATCAGAGGTGTTTTATTAATACCAGTCTCAGAATTTTATTACTTCAGCATGACGAAAATAACAACAAAGCCTATAGTTATTAATTTCCCTTATGATCCATAAGCTGAATCCTCTAAAGACAAGACTTAAAACTAAGGAATACTCAGTGATATGCTCACCATGATAGATTTTTAAATGTTAACACCTATAGAAATGTATCAATCTATCATACCAGAACCACAGCAGATTCCAAGCCACCTGCTGAGATACCACTACTGCTTCATGACTGATGCAAGGACTGAAAAATTTTCCACCCATAAATACCTACTATCAAAGGTTAGATAAAAAAAAGCCAAAAGCAATCAGCTATGCTAAATGAAATTAAATGAACATTCACTCACTCAAAGATTTTCCAAAACAAAACCTAAGCTGTCAAGGGCAGTACCAGATAATGACAACAGCTACAAAACTCTTAAGTAGCTGCCCATGAATTTCAATTACAAGCTCTCACATTGGGTACTGCTCTTTTCATATGGCTCTGGTAGCTTCTACAGTAATATCCAGACACAGCTTAGTATGGAGATGACAAAAGTAGGATAAAAAGGGACCAGTAGGACACACAGTAACTTGGACAAGGACTACCACCTCCAGTTAAGTATTACCTAAAACAAAATTCACACACACAAAAACAAACAAAAACAAACAAACAAAAAAAAAACAAGCAAAAAAAACAAATAAACAAACCCATACTTCAAAATTCCTCCCTCTATCAGCAGAGAAATATACCACAAAAAAATTAGAAGGCTTACTCCAAGAAAATGGAATGATTCTCAGGCCTGCAAAGCTGGTTCCACAAGAAAAGCATAAGTCATATGATGGAGGCTACAGTTCATGTGGCACATGTTCTCCCAGAATACAACAGCATCCAATGAACAAAAATGATTCATCTTCCTCGCACAAGAGCGGAACTGTGCCCTAAGATGTTGCAGCAAACAAAACTGTAAGTAGATTCAAAGAACTCAAATATCAAAAGCCAACTTTGCCTTAAGACAACCCTCAACCAATCTCTGAAGAAAAGCACCACCAAAAGAAATCATCTTTCTTACATATGCCTCTCTTTACATTTTTCCTTATGCCCACTACTACAGAAGCCTGTAGGGCAAGAAGGATCTCTCACCTAATCCAACCCATTTGCTCTAAAGCTGCAGATGCTACTCCTACAAGTATACAGTGACAGAGCACTAAAAAATGGCTTACTTCTTGTGATGGGTGACTAACACTGAAGTAGGATGGAATAGCCAAGAAAATGAGAAGAGCTAGGCAGAAGCGTGGGCTGAAGTCAACAAGAACAGCAAGAGACTTTTTGAACTATGCCTAGTGTTTGACCTACTTCTTATGAGCACTCTCTAGCCTGACAAAACATATATAAAAGCATTCCAGACTGCACAAGGAAAACCCTGGTCAGCTACACCTGCATCAGACTGAAATCTGTTAAAAGCTGCATCACATCATCTGTTCAAGATGCGTAGGCAAAACAAGCAGCATGTGTTAGCACCAGTCACAATTTTTAAGCATCAGACCCTGCCTGTTCACCTTTCTTATGTTGCACTGCTGTAGAATCAGCACTAAAAAACTCAAAATCAAAAATTCTAGGAAATTCAAACTGAAACAGAGAAAGCTCTCTAAATGCTAAGAAACAATGCAATGCATGCAGCCATGTTTGATGAAAGCTGTCCAGACAAGAGATGGTTCAGAAATATACACTGAAGGAAAAATCCCCAAACCATTAAATACCGAAAAAGCAGAGAATTAAGGAGGCAAGTCACTAAAACTAATGAAAGGAAAGGCCATTTGAGATATACTATACAAAAATGAATTAAAGTCATGTGTGGAAATTTTGCACTAGGAAATAACTGAAACAAAAATACACTTAAACTAGAATACAAGTGGACAAACTGACCCACTTTCACCTTAGTATCATATTGGACTGACCCACTTTCACCTTAGTATCATATTGGCTGGAATACATGGTGCAGAACTCTATTTTAAACATCAGTCTAACACATAAGTACAAAAGGGTATAAAGAAGGAACTATGGAGAATAACCACCAGCAAGCACATCTATTGCAACAATAACAACATCCTTGACAGTACCCTAAGAAAACTAATAGAGCTGTTCAAAGGGAAAAGGCCTTCTCATTAATAGAAGCACAGAACTGGTATCAAAACATCCCCAAAGCAAAATCACTAAGAGCAATTAGAGAATTATGTTGCTTGTGAGGAAAGCTTTTTCCAGTTTGGTGCTTTGCAGTACACAAGGGTCAGTGAACACACATCTCAGGGACAGCATGCTGAACCTGAGAATTCATATTAACCCCATGGACCAAAATCAAAACAAGCACCACCACAGAATAATATATGATGTACAATCATGAGTCCCCTCTTACTTCCAGAAATGTAAGAAGAACACAATAAGCTAAAAATAATTTTAGAAGACTCCAGCTCATAGACTCTTAACATCTTCTGACTATGAATAGTATTAGCACTAGCAGATTTTTTTTTAAGGATAACTGTAAGTAGTTCATAGATAGGGACTGACATATAAAGGACTGAAACATCTCTCCATTATGTCTACTACCGTAATACTAAAGGAAAAATAACATAAACAATACTAGAAACTCTACCAAGTGATACTCCATTAAACAAATTCACCAGTATAACAGAACTTTAAACACATGAAAAGTGTTGCTAAAGAAAAGAAAAGCATCAAGAGAAACAACCTATCTCACAGACAGCATGGGCATGCCCAAGAACAAAATACCATCTGAGCTGAAAGTCAACCGTTATAATTTGGCAAAGCATTAAATCCAACAATATATTAGACATGGAAAAAGGTTTTCAGCACTGGATAAAACACACTTCATCACCTCACAGATACAATAAATCACTGTGTCTGTCAGTATCAGTAGGTACTACATGAAGTAAGTTTGAATTGCAGTAATAGAGACTACAGTGTGGGGCCCAAAAAAAAAAAAAAAAAAAGCATTCAAAGGTAAAAACTGTCCAAGAGAACCCCTAAGAGAGAAAAAAACTTAACAGGAAATACAAGTGACTATCTCCATGACAAGGGCAAGAAAAAACAAAGTTTTGTCTTAATGTTTGCTGCTTTCACACCAATGCAGGGAGAATGAATAGACTTTTTTAAGCTTTACATAGAAGACAGCAGTAATCTGAAATAAGAAAATTAAAAAAAGAAAAACTATCTCAATTGTTAGCTTCTGATTCTTTCCAATTATAAAGGAAGTCTCAGCTATGCAGAATTCCTATACTAAAAAACTATCAGCAAATGACTTACAGATAATCAATGTATAGGTAATATTTCTCTTAGGGACTTAACTTACCAACTGCCATATCAAATTGAGATCAGCTCTTTAAACACTGTGCACTCATTATCACACTTGTATCAGAAATCATTCAGAAACAGTAAAGGCTGAAGGGATAAACAAAAAGAAACTCACAAAAAAAACACACACAAAAAAACCCCAACCAAGTGACCAAGTGAAGTTCTCTCCATCCCCACTGAAAATCCAAAGAATACTTCTAAAATACAAAACTGCATTTTATTTAAAGTCGCTATTAAAATTCTTAATACAGAAACAGATAATGTTTTGTAGTTTAGGGATATGCCATCAGCTTTACTTTGCATCAGCCATATTCAACTACGCCTGTTTCCCATGCAAGTAAATTACATTTCAAATATACAAGCATAAGTTTGAGACATTCAGAGACCTGAGAAGAAAAAGATCAGCAGACACAATATAACCTCCCTCTGCTATGGGGATACTGACTATTGTGTATTAGAGTCCATCTGTTAAGTAATGACTGATCCAGAATGCATCGCTACTGCAGCAGACTCTCAAGCAGTTTCACATTCATACGCGTCTCTCAACACTGTGAGCACTGTTAAGCACTCTTGCATTTATTTTTAAATATAAGCATAGTTTTCAGCAATAGAAACTAATTAGCAGGTATATCTGATACAGAAGCACTGTAACAAGCACTGTATGTCCTCCACACAAATACCAAACCACATAGCAACCTTACTCTCAAAGACAAGCCAATGTTAGTTCAGTTCTGATGCATTAGCAGCCAGAACTAAAATAAGCTTAAATATCAATAAGAATGAAAGAAGAAAAATAACTGGAAAAGGATCAAACATCTTTGTATCTGTCTTGATCTATACAAAGCCTGTTAATAAAATAACTGCATGTCACTCCTCTATTTTGAGTGCTACTTTTAAAGGAATGGGTAATAATCCAATAAAGTTAAGATGACTTATACCACACTTGCACAAAAATAATAAAATATATACAAATCATGTTGCAGTTAAGTGTCAAGCACCTTGTAGAGGGGAGTGGGAAATATACCAAATTACTGTTTTGACATGTTCACAAAACTATAGGGGCTTTAACCCTGTGTGTTCAGAAAAATCATAAATATGAAAATGACCTGACCAAATCACTTCTTTCCCTGCATGCTGCAGCTTTTCTATTCAGTCTGTGCTAGGTCAAATGCAAATAACTGTCAAACAGAAGAATACATAGCTTTAAAGTGTTTGAAACAAAATATATTCTTTACATGACTTTGTATAGAAGCATTAAACTCATTTGAAACAAAGGCAGTTTCAATTAATTGCCATTCAGTTTCAAGCAGTCATTTTTCTATCCTATTTTGTATGCAAAAATTGAGGATACTTCATTGACTGAACTGCTTCAAAAGCTTTGCTGCAGCAAATCTTGCATTCAGGAACAGCACCAAATTGCACATAATTGAAAGTGATTCATTTTTAGATCCACTCCTTTGGCTTCTGTAGGTTCCTCAGGCTTTGGTGTAGGTAGCGCAAAAACATTAAGTCATACAGTCCTGCAGTAACTCTTTCACTCCATGAAGTGAGCAGATGACTAAGGAGCTACATTTTAGCATCTTCCCCTTGATCAAAGCTATTTACCAGCATACAACAGTACTTTGCAATGTACAGACCTTAAAAAAAAAATAATTAACACCAGCACCTACTTTGCAGACAAGAATGTGTTTTGGAAAGCATGCGAGATTCTTAAGACACGAGCAACCCAATTCAATACTGCAACACAACTAAGTCTTTATTACAAATATTAAAGCATATTAAATCCTTGCAAAAATCTCCCTCCTCCCGTTTCCTCTGCATAAAATACTCAACTAGGTCTGAGCTAACAGCACTGAACCCTTCACATTTCAGCCACTAAAAAAAGATAGCAACTCCAGCTGCCTTCCTTTTAAAATGTTTTTCAATTAAAACCAGATACTACACCCACACTGCTTTTCTTCCACTGAGGAAGTCACCAGGTTATAGGGCAGCACCCAGCACCCGAAACTGTGAATTACTTAACCTCTTTATTTTTTTTTATTTTTTTTTTTTTTTTTTACATTAGGAATTGCACACACTCCACTTCTGCAGGAGGCGGCCAAGAGAAGACACTGGGATGGGGAAGAGCGGCCTGACTATACTAGGTAGGGTCCTGCATGGAGTTAGGGAGCGCTGAGGGGGGCTTCTATCACACGCACGACGAGGAGAAGAGCAGGTCGCAGTATTAACGAGGGGAGAGAGGCACAACAGGAGTTTGGGAAGGGAAGACGGTTGCAAAAGGGCTGTACGTGTAGGAAGGATGCAGGGGCTGGGAAAATGAAGGTCCTTTTCGGGCTGCTCAGGGGCGGGGGGAAGCAGCCCCGGGAGGAGGTGGGCTGCGCGGGCCGGTGCCCGGGGCCCTCTGCCAGCCGGGGCGTCACCAGGGCGGGGTGCCAGGCCGCTTACCAGGTTCAGCACCGTCTCCACGATGTCCCGGTTGCTGACCTCCCCGACCTGGATGAGTCCGATGAGTACGGCGAATTTCATCCGGATATTGCGGATCGGCACCGACGGGTTAATCATCCCCGCAGGGAGCACTACGGACCCGGAGCCTGACGCTCTCAGCTCCCCCATCACCGCGACGCTGCTGCCGCCGCCTCCGCCTCCTCCACCGCTGGCCCCGACGGAGATGAGTCCCGCGGGCTGCGGGTCCGGCCCCGATACCGGCTTCTCGCTCGCCATTTACTTCCCGCCGTTACCGGCACCTGCCGCCGCCGCCGCCTCCCCGCCCGGCCTGGCCGAGCCGCGCATCCACCGCAGTCGCAACCGGCGGGGCCGCAGGGAGCCGGCCAAAGGCTCAGGCACAGTCCCAAGAGCCGCTCCCCCGCACCGTTATAATGAGGGATTATTATGGGCGCCGATGCTCCGTTATCCGAAGGCTGCCCCGGGCGGGACCGCCTCCCCGCTGCGGGCAGAAGGAGCGGGCCTCGGCCGAGCACGGCGCGGCGTGACCCGGCTTAGACGAGCGGCGCGCGGGGCTGGAAGCGGCTCGAGTGATCGCCGCTGCCGCTGTTGTTGTGAAGCCGAAACCGCCGCCGCTCACGCCGCCATGTTGCCGCCCCCTGCCTGCGGTAGCCGCTAGGGCGCCTGCGCCGAGCCTGTCGGGGGGAGTGGCCGGGCCGGGCCCCCCAGCCGGCCGGGAGACAGGTGAGCAGGTGTGCGGGAGCCAAGCTGGCACCTCCGCGGCGTCAGGGGCAGCGCAGAAGCGAGGAGCCACCGCTGCCCGCCGGGCTGCTGCGGGCCGGCGCACACCCACCCTGGGGAGGTTACACAGCTCCGCCTGAAGGGGCAGGGGGGTGGTGCCCGCTCTCCCGCTTTGACGCGGGGCCGCTCCCCGGTGGAGGTCCCGGCTTCGCCCCGCAGACCCAGGGCGCCCCCTGCGGGAGGGGCGGGCTGCTGTGCCTGCGCTCAGGCTGCCCGTCACGGAGAGATGCCGCTTCCTCGATTCCCCCAGGACCCTGCTGGTGCGGTGTCCTTCGCCAGCCTCCGTTAATCTCCTCAGTCGACTCGGTGCTCTCGGTTCAGGTTCCGTGCTCTCTGCCATGACTCTCCCCCACTGGTCCCAGGCTGTTGAGTGGGAAGTGTCTGGGTAGGAACCTTTTGGGGTGGGTTATTTTAGAAACTCCAGCCCTAGCAAGTGGTCATGTTTGAGTGAGGGTGTCAGGGGTTGCACAAGGACTTCTGAGCTCTGGTTCCCTTGGGGAGTGATAGGGGAAACCTGGGGATCTGCCAACTGAGAGCTCGTGTGCTGCTTGTTCAAGGAGAGGGACGTCTTTCCAGAGTTCTTATTAATACCGGCACTCCTCGTAGTTGGTGGTAATGGTACGTAGGGAGGTGTTCAGTCAGCAGCAGTTTTACCAAGCCCCTTGGTTTCAGTGATGACTCAGGGCAATAGCATTTTCCAAGTCTCTCCAGTATTATGTGAGAGAAATAGAAGTTTTGAGAAGGCTCAAATTATTCAAATAGTCATTTGAAGAAAGTTGTATCTATTTGCTCTACATGTGCCAGAGATAATCTATCCCTGTTCAGAAACATGTTCTGTCTTGGCTTTGTAGTGATTGTCATTACAAAGCTGAATTTTACAGCAAATCTGGTGACCTTGTTCTGAGAATACCATTAATCTTGTCTCTTCTGTAGCTCCAGATTTGGGAATTTTCTAAACTGCCAGTTCTCCTTATATCCAGCTAGATAATGAACTGCATAAACATAATCAGCAGGACTCGATCACTCCATCCCCCAGGATTAGAGCAGCTGCTCTATGTTTCACCAAGAGAAGAAAGAGAAGACTTCAGCTCTGTACTGAGATGCCTTAGCTCTATGAACTTGTGAATACATTTATATTAACTTGTTTGAAAGGTCCATAGGTGCTTGACAGTATGCACAGCCCAAATGAGTAGACATAACTAAACCAGTGGTTAGCTGGAATTCACAGAAATTAAACTATTTCAGAAAGCTGCAAAAGATGGAGAGAAAACCGAAAAGGGTTGGTTATGGGAGATAAGAAAGCACAAAGTTTTCTTGGAAAAAAATTCCTTTGCAGCTTTTTTGCCATCCACAAGCAACCTTGTATGACTCAGTACAAGTATAGTTTAATTTCGTACAATCACAGAGGGGCCAAAGGTGCTATTCCCACCAGCCCCATAGCAGAACCAGTAAAACTGAATACACATCTGCTTAACTGCTTTGTCAGAGTCAGCCCATCTTAGCTTAAGCCTCCAAAGACAGGTGTTCCAGTGAGGTAATCAGAAATACTTTCAGCTATAGAGGATGAGAAGCTCTTGTATATCACTGGGTGAGGTCTAGACACAATAACTTCAAAGTAGTGGATAATAATAAGCTGATGGAGTAATGTTTTTTGAATTGCACTTGCTGTTTCTATCCTTGGCTGAAGGAAGTCCTGTTCTAGAAGCTTTCAAAAAGATTCTCCGGAAGAACCTAGGCAAAAGTCCTTAGGTTGGGAACATCACTGAAGGATTCCATTACTTTGCCCCATTTACCGTAAAAACGAACGACCAAACAAACAAACAGAAAAAAGACACTCCTAAAGGTGAAACTTTTGACATGTAGGAATGTTAAATTACCATTCCAGTTTAAAACCAATCAATTAAGCAAATATTAAGTTAGGTTTCCCAAAACTGTTCATCTTGATTTCAGAAAGGTGTGCAGGGGCCACACTGCTGCAGTGTGAGGGGCAGCTCTGAGGTGCTGTTCTTAATGACTTATCTCTCAGCCAGGTAACCTCTTAGAGTTTGAAGGTCCTCAACTTTGAGTAAAAACCAAGTTATTTAGTTATATATGTAAATATTTTTAAATTAAGAATGCATGACCTTTTTTGCAAAACAGAAACCTAAGCATAGAACTCTGTAACAGTGATAAAAATTGTAACACCATTAGGAGCTAACACACAGCAGCTGTCTTTATTATTCCCATATCTGCATCTATATGGTAAAGCATGTTGCTAAAATGATAATGTTGGCTGGAATCTTCATAGGTTGACCAGTTTTCTGGTTCTGATTCATCACATGGCTGTTGCTGTTAAATGTGTAGGCAGGTAAGTTCATAGAATCATAGAATAGGTAGGGTTGGAAAGGACCTTAAGATCATCTAGTTCCAACCCCCCTGCACTGGGCAGGGACACCTCCCACTAAATCATGTCACTCAAGGCTCTGTCCAACCTGGACCTCAACACTGCCAGCGATGGAGCATTCACAACTTCCCTGGGCAGCCCATTCCAGTGCCTCAACACCCTTACAGTAAAGAACTTCCTCCTTATATCCAATCTAAACTTCCCCTGTTTAAGTTTGAACCTGTTACCCCTTG
>JANRGW010008481.1:1177-20179 GCA_024733675.1 Psilopsiagon aymara | reverse complement strand
CACCCCTCCTCCCCGTCAGCTCAGCCCCCCCCTTTCAATTTCTGAAGCCTGCTGATTTGAATATTTATAAATATCAGTAAATTATTTATTGTAGCAATCTGCTGTGCCATTTCACCAATCGCCGTTAACACTTTAGGGCTCGCTCTTCAGCAGGACGCAGCTGGAGGAAACGGGCACCTGGGGGCTGGGAGCACGCTCTGGGGAGGGCAGAGCCACCCTGGCCATGGCAGCAGGAGGGGTTCCCTCTGCATGAGGCGCAAGAAGAGTTGGGGGGTGTCTGCAGGAGGGGATGGGGACCCTCTGTGCCCTGTATTAGGGGACACTGCAGGGGGGTGCGGGGAGACGCTTGTGTTAGCGAGGCAGGGCAGCAAGATGGGCTGTTTGCTGCAGGCTTTGCCCTGCGCTGTGCAGGGACCTCTCTTTCTTCGAGCCCTCTTTGCTCGTAGTTTCTGTTCCCTTGAGGAGGAAAATTCCTCTCTGTTTCTCCTGTCCCTTTCCCTCCTTCCGTAACTACACTTCTGCGCTGAAAATACGCACCATTCAGAGAGGATGTGGCTATTTTCTGTTGAGGGAAGGGGGGGGTCCCCGTGTTCATGAGCTCTTCTCCTGGAGAAGCCCCAGCCTGGTGCTTCCCTTCCCCTCAGGGTATCTTCTGTCATTCACTGCCCAGGCTCTGTACGCTGTCCCTCACTGTCACCAGAAAATCACAGCTTAACTCTGTGGCTGAGAAGGCTGAGAAAGGGAAGCAGGACAGGCTGAAGGGAACCGATGCTGATCTCTGTGCCTTTGGGTCAGGCTGTGGGAGCTGGAAAGAGGGAGCAAAGTGGCCTCTTGTGTGGCTGGAGGTGTCGGTGTGGCAGGCAGGAGAAGGTCAAGCAGTGCTGAATGCAGACAGGCTGCGCTCTGACATGAGCACAAGAGCAGAGTGCCTGGCTTTTCCTCCACGGTTTATGCATGGGGTGTGTGGGGAGATCCCTGAGGGCTTTGGGGAAGCGGGGGGTGTGTAAGAATACCCTGGCTGCTCGCTTCATTCCTCCTCCCACGTCTTTGATTCTCCTTCTCCTCCTTGCCCATTGCTGAGCTGGAGCCTGTCAGGTCCAGCTCTCGCACGGAGGGCTTCCCCGGCTTCACGCCACACGCACAGGCGGGATCCATGCTTGCAGGGCAGAGGAGGTTGTTAAAGAGCCTTTGTGAACTCCCCAAGGTCAGCCAGAAGAGACGGCATCCGCTAATCCAAGGTCATTTCCTGGGCTAAAAGCAATAAAATGTTTTATTGATAAAATGAAGAGGGGAAAATACACACTAAATCCACTCCCACGCGTTGTGGGCCATACCCGGGCTCTTGCTGCCTTTGCCTTTGCCCTGGCCCTGCCTGGGATCATGCGCAAGGCTTTATGCTGGAAGGGAAATGTTTCTGGAAGGGGCTGAGTGTTTGGCTGCATTCCCTGCCTCCTCCTGGCATGTGGCTGGGCATAACCAGGGCCTTGCTCCGGGGAAGCCCAATGCCCCATCAGCCTTCTGCTGTGAAGGTTTGGCTCTGCCCTAAGCTCCAAACCTTTGGCTCAAGTGTGAAGAGGCTCTAGCAGCATCCTCACCCTGCGAGCCGTGCTGCCCTCCCTGTTTGAGGCTTCGGGGCAGACTGGAGTCTCTCCAGTCAAGCTTGCACCAGAGTGGTTAAAAGAGAAAAGGACTGTGCAGTGTGTCAGCCCTCCTTCCTCCCCCTCCCCGCCCCAAATAATACTGTTAATAATTAATCGAATGAGAGCTTGCAGCTCCTGGAAAGCTGGCACTGGGACCTCCCTCTTGAACGGAGCTGCTCAGCTGGGCTTAAAACTCTTCAATAGGAATATGAAAGCTCCATCTGTTCGACGTACCCGGCCCTCTGAAGTGACGGCGCACCGGCCCTCCCCAGCCAGCACCCCTCTCCCTGCAGCACCGGCCCTCCTGCCCCTCTTCTTCCCCTCCTCTTCTGTCCCTCCTCAGCCCCATCCATCGAGGTCCTGCCTGCACCCCAGCTCTTCCCACACCACTGAGCTCCTGGACACAGCCAGGACCCCTTCTCCTCCACCATGCAGGCTGGTTCATCCAGGTCCCACATGCCCCTCTTTTAAAGCCAGGACCCTTCCCCCCCTCTACAGGGGTATGTTTCTTCACTGACCCCAAGCCAAAGCCAGACTTTGGTTCTCTTTTCCTGCAAAGCCAGACCTTGTCTTCACAGCAGCGTTTGCCTCTTGCCCAGGATGCCCTATTTCTGTCCATGCTGCAAATCCCTTTATTCTCACACATGCTGTGCCCCCCTCAGCCCCTCTTCTTCCTTGGGGGAAGGCAGAGCTAAGCCATGCCCAGTTTGGCAGCACCCCACGGTGGAGTTCATGGCAGAGGAGCCGCTGCTTCAGGGACCGCATGGAAGGAGATTGCCTGGGGCTGCACACAGGGCGCTGCAGCACATGGGGTCCAGGGGAAAGAGAAGCAGTGGGGACAGAGCTGAGCTTGTGGGCACTTCAAGGGGGACAGGGCAGCAAAATGGTGAGGTGGGTTTTGTCCTGCTCCTTGCCAGGCCTGGTTGTGACGAGCTGTAGCTGTCCTTCAAAGGGAGGTTTGCTCTCGAGATGCCACGGGGCTGGGTGCGGATCGGAGGGAGCCGGTGTCCCCTCGCAGGGTGTGGGGAGGGGGCGAATGGAGTAAACTCCCGGTGGCATTGTTTTCAGAGGAAGCGCTCAGTGTAAATAGAGCATGTGGGAGAGTTTGTCCTGGGCAGAGATGAAAAGTCTGTGTGACAGGCTCAGGTTATAAACGGCTTCCTCAGATTGATGCGAAATCAAAACATTTCTATTTAGAAGAAGAAAATGAAGGGGGATGTTTACTTAGCCTGGAATCTTTAAACAGTGCAATGGAGACGCAGGGTGATTTGGGGTGGGGAGCTCAGCCCGGGGGGAAGGAGCCTATGCCTGGCTTTGGGGGTACAGCAATCCCAACCTTGGGTAGATACAGGGGTCCTTCACTCAGCAGCTCAATTCCTCTCCCTCTGCCCGAGTAAACCAAACTCAGATGTTCTGGTCCCCTCTTTAGCATCTCTTCATAAGGTGAAAGCATTTGAAAGCATCTCTTTCTCTACTGCTTTTGAAATTGATACGCTAAAGAAGGGACACAGAAATGTTGCTATAAGTAATGTCCCCCTATTCCATAGACAAGGAAATAAGGCAATGGAAAGATAAAATGATGTGTCCAGGCTGTGGAGAGTTGGTTGGCAGAAGCGGGGAGTTCTGCTTTCCCGCAGCCACACGTGCATAGGTGGGATGGAGGTACCTGAGAGCCCTGGTGCTGCAGAGCAAACCCCACCTCTGGGAGGTCAGTTTTATAGGTGAGGGAACAGGTACGTTTTCAGCACTTGCTTCACTTTTAACTGAAACTTTAGGAAAAGATTCCCGAAGCGTTAAAGAGCAGAATTGCAGTGCTCAAAAAACCAAAGTCCCAAACACAGGAGAAGGGACAGGAAAGATGTAGAGGGGAAAGGCAGGAGCTGGGGGGGCAGAGGGGCAAATCCAGGGCGTGTGAGATGGCAGGAGGCAGGAGCAGGGACGGAGGACGAGTTGCAGGCTCCCTGGAGTTGCTGCGTACGCGGCAAGTGCAGCCTCGGGAACGTCTGTTCCTCTCTTCCTTTGAATAAATATTTATATATTCATTTGCCGGCTGGTGCACACACTTGGCTGCTCACCTCCAGACCAGAATAATGGGACCTGCCCTCGCTGCAGAAAGGGGGAGGGCAGCGGGGATTTGGGCTACCGCCTGTCTGCCTCCCAGTTATCTCCAGCTGCGAGCGATGCTGAGCTCAGGGCTGGGGATAGTGGGAACAGGGCATCACCAGGCAGTGCTCAGTGCTGACCCCATTCCCCAACCATGGGCACCCACCCTGGGCACGGTGCGAAGGCACCGTCCTACCCACCCACAGCCACCAAGGCTCCGCTGGCCCTTCTCCCGAGCATACAGGCGGGAGCTGTAGGTGTCCTGGCTGGGCTCCAGTTCAAGCTCACAGCAGCCTCCTGAGATTCCCTCTGTGGTACCAGTTGCACATAGGATCGGCCTTCACTTTCTGCCCTAAATAGAGTGGGAATGTGATGGGAAGGGAAGGTGCCAGCACACAGAGACTTTTGCAGCTTGATGGGCGTCTGCCGGTGCCCATCTGTATGCGTGAGGACTGCGTGCGTGTGCGGGGGGAATGTGTGAAAGGGGAACGCGTGGGGAAACGTACGGGAATGTATTTTTGGGGAGATGGGACTTTTTAACCCGTGCATGTATGACTGCACTTGTGGAGCCTGCCAGCACATACACACAGCTCTTGAACAGCTCTAAGGTGGGGAGGTATGTGTTTGGGGGCAACGTGTGCTTTCCCTTTGTGAAAGCTTGATTGCACGTAGGTGTTAGTGCCGGGGGGGTGTGCATTTGGAAAGCAGAGGAGTTCATTTTGCCTCTCTTTGTGTGGGGGGCTGATAACTTTGTTAGGGGGGTATTTTTCTTGCAAACCTTGACAGGGAAGCGTGTCTGAAGCTGTCAGGAGTTTATGCTAAGCAGCCACTCTCTGGCTCTTGGACAGCAGGTCTAAAGTTTCAGTCTGTTTGTATTGGGCTGTCATGTTATGGGATTAGGGGCTGTCATGATGGCTTCTGGATGCATTGTAGGGGGTCTGATTAATCTCACTGTGCTTCTCTGGAGCAGCACCTCTGTGCTGGTGACAGGGAGGTGCGGGCTGAGCTGCCATGAGGGACTCCTGTGCAGCAGAAGAACCCATTCTCACCTCTCGAGGTCTGCAGACGGTTTCTGTTTGCTCCCTGGCCCCTCTGTCAGCACGGCATAGAAGTCCAAGAGCAGGTTTTGGAGGGACCGCCAGCAGTGTCCCAACAGTAACTCCAATGCAGTGTTAGTGGCAAGCGCAGCGACACTGCGCTGGGGAAGAGCCCGGCTGTGCGCACATTTCTTGCCTTCGGACCTTTAACCCTTCTTAGTCTGGGTGTCCGTCAGAGGTGTCATAAATAAAGAGGGGAATGAGACAACGCAGCTGCTTTAGAATCAGGTTTTTGCTTTTATTTGCAAGTGAATCTTGCTAATTGTTGGTACAATAATTATGCAAGTGACTCTGATAGGAACCATTTAGTTCAAGATTCTGCGTGACCTTGAAGTTAAGACCTTACCTTCTTCCTTTCTCCCCCCACTTTCTCTTACCCCTCCTTTACTAGCTGTCACATATGAATAAACTACATTAAAATAACAAACCCACACTAATTAACTGATTGTGCTGGGAAGTGTGAGAGCAGAATTTCCTGTGTGAGAGCAGGCAAAGGAGCCTGATCAAATCATAGCAACCTGATTTTCTCCCATACCATTGCACACCAGTGTGGTGCTCCAGTGCATGTACTTAGAGGGGTTCATGTCCTCGGTACTGGTTCTTTGTGGTGCATACTGGTTCTCTTCTCTGAGACTGTGTGCAAACTCCATCCAGGGAGTTCCTCACCATCCCTGGCTTAGGCTTGGGAAGCTGTTTTCCCTGCTGCATGTGCTTGGGTGCAGTTGTGGCTGGTGTGGTTTTGGCAGCCAGCACATCTGGGATGGAGCTGGGGACCTAAAAGCGGGTGGTGCTGCAGTCTGAAGGGAGAGCAAGCCATGCTTTTACCAGAGCTCATATCCTGCCTGAGCCAGGAGCAAAGGCTGGTCCCTGCCTTGTTCACCTGCCTGAGATGTTTGGTGCCTTTTGAGCCCTGCTCAGTCCCAGCATAAATATGTGCCTCTTTCTTGAGGCATCCTTTAGTAGTGGAAGGTTCAGAACATGCCCCTCACCAGGCTCTCCTGGCTGGACTTCTACTTGGAACTTGGGAAACAGACGGCATTGCCACCTGTCCAAGGATGACACTGGCCATGCCTGAAGCCCTGTTGGGTTGGGACCAGCCATTTGCTGTTTGGGTTCAAGTTGTCTGAGCCCACTAATGACCTTCCTTGCTTCTTTCCCTTCTCTCTTTCCAGCTGAAAGAACTATATGCACTGACGCAGCCTCAGGAAAACCCACAATGGCTGCCAAACGCAAAGGCGGCCTGAAGCTAAATGCCATCTGTGCCAAGCTGAGCCGCCAGGTCGTCTTCGACCACGGGGGAGCCGAACAGGCACGGGCAGAGAAGGGCCCGCAGCGAGAGAGCAGCAACAAGGACCTGCCTCAGCCCGGGACCAAGGAGCTGGGGTCGGAGTTCTCAGATGGACTCAGCCGCGTACAGAAGATCGAGGAGGACAAAAGGAGGGAGGTGATTGAGAAGTGGGTGAATGGGGAATACAACGAGGAGCCCTTGCTGGGGCGAGCGGAGGGCAAGGAATGTAAGGAGAGCACGGAGGTGCCCCCCGAAGGGGTTTACATGGTGCAGCCCAAGGGCTGCAGCGATGAGGAAGATAACGCGGACGAGGCGGATGCTCTGAGGAGCTCGCAGGATGGCAACTTCTTGGATGACAGGGATTCCGATGGGCCAGCCTTGAAGGACGATGCCTACCGGTCCTCCAGTGGCGAGACGGGCTCCAAGCTGGGGGGAGGAACTGCCTCAGGTGAGTCCTCTGCCCCTTCCTCCTCCAACTCCAGGGTTGTGTTACCTGTGGGACAGATGAAGCCATTGCTGTGCCCATGTAGATGCTGTCTGCATCGGGCAGCCACGGAGGAGGGCGAAGCCTCAATCCTCTGTCAGAGTCCCGGTGTTCTGCCCCCGGGACCATGCTGAGTTTGCCTCCGGCTCCCCCTTCCCAAGAGGGGCGCTGGTGAGGGTGGAGAAGGAGAGGTGATCCCACCTCCTTGGTAGGGCAGATCTGCCCCGTAAACACCTTCACACCGTTCGGATGGAGGTCGCTGCGGGCTGTGCTGCTTTCCCGGTCACGCATTGCCCATGGCGGGGGGGGAGCAGCGTCCCTGCGGCGCTGCCAGGGCAGGGGGCCATGGGCGACAGGGGGCGCTGCGGCGCGGGGGGGCAGCGCCCGAGGAGGAGGGCGAGGGTCGGGAAGGAGCAGCGGGGAATGGGATGGGATGGGATGGGATGGGATGGGATGGGACCGGACCCGCGGGGGGAGGCTGAGCAGTGCCACGGAAGGGCCAGGGGAGCAGCGCATCCCATGTGGGCCCAGCTGAGCCCCGGCTGCCGCCCTCAGGTTGTAGGTGCTGCGGTGTCACCGAGCTCGAGCTCGGAGCGAGCTGCCCTCAGGCACTGCGCGCCTTCAGCACTGATCCTGGTTGCCTCCCAGAGCCCTTCTGGGTGTAAATAGGAAGATGTAAGAGAGCAGTTCAGCGCAGAACTCATCACCATCCCTTTTTGCTGCCCTCATCCCGCACTGAGGGGCTGCTGCCCGCCATGGCAGCGCGTCCTTCCTGAGGCAGCTCGGGCTGGAGCTGCTGAAACTGTGGAGCCCAAACCTTTACATCCCTGCTGCTCTGGCCTGGGTGCAGTGGCAGGGTGTTCTCCACGGGCTGTGTGTGTTTTCTGATAGCTTCAACCTTATTTTTGTGCTTCATACCCTGTGAGGGTGCTGAGCGCTGGCACAGGGTGCCCAGAGGAGCTGTGGCTGCCCCATCCCTGGCAGTGCTCAAGGCCAGGTTGGATGAGGTTTGGAGCAACTGCTCCAGTGGAAGGTGTCCCTGCCCATGGCAGGGGTTGGAATTGGTGAGCTTTAAGGTCCCTTCCAACCTAAACCATTGCATGATTCAAAAGCTGAATTGAGCAAGAAACGTGAGGAAAAGCCCCAGATGAATTCATCTTATGCTTTCTGATACCCAGGCTCCCCCCAGCTTGATTTTGGGGTGGGTATGAGTAAGCTAAGCCTCAGTAAAGGCTTAGGGTAAATTGAATTCTCTCCATTAAGTCCGAGCAGCTCCCTCCCCGATTTGTCACTCAGCTGGGTTGAATCTGTAATAGAAAGATCTCCCCCTAATCTGCTCCACCTGCATGCACCCCTCCCCTGATCTCAGCACTTTGTGAATCCATCAAACTTTCCTCCTTTTGTGTGCGCGCATGTTTTCCTCCTCCTGTTAATAACGCAGCCGAAGCTCATCTCCGTCTGTCCGTTCCCCTTCTGGAGAGGCACATTCTCTAGTCTTCACGAGTTCAGTGGCAGCGCACATAATTATGCATATAAGATATAAACAGAGCTGTTTAATTATCCTTCGCCACATCAGTGACAGAGTAATTAACAAACATTGCAAGATCAATGAGGAAAAGTGTGACCTTCAGTTTCCTTTGATAGGAAAGCCCTTGTCGTTCCCAGACACAAGGTGATTGTGCCTGGACTCTGTTCTTAGTTTGTTTTAATCCCCCCCACCCCATTTACAGCTTTTATTTGCTACGAAAACTGAAAGGAGGGAAACTTAAATATAAAAAATATGTTACCAAACTGGGGAAAATCAAAGGAACTGAGGGTTCGCACTGGGGTAGGAGTTGTCAGTAAAATGCCTTTGTAGGGCTGTATTGTCAAAGGATCATGCAAACATGTAGAAGCACTCGTGGGGGGCTGCAGGCTCATTTATGTTTAAGGCAAGCAATGGCACATGCGGCGTCCAGTTTACATATGCAGCCCCATGGGATTTGACTTGCAAACAGACGTGCTGCCAGGTCTTGAGCGTCTGTTTCAAGAACCCTGTTGTAAATGTCGTTCACAACATTTCCCTGGAAAGCACAAACTGAAGCATCCCTTGCTTTGGAAAGGACGGAGTTCTTTGCCTCTTCTGCCTTTTTCTGTCATTGTTCCAGAAAATGGATTCTAAGCTGTTCGTCACTGGGTCCTCTCAGACCAGTTTATTCCAGTGAGATCTGAAACTGCCTATTTCAAAAAGGAGGTTTTTTTTTCCTAGGAACTGGGGGGGTCACAGGAGGCAGTCAGATCAGGGGAGAGGAATACAGCTCTTCCCTCCTGGTCAGTGCAGCTTCAGGGGAGTCATAGCAGGAATGTGGTTTTGAGGGTTCCCGGTGCCTGTGCTCCCTCTGAGGACATAGAGGATATGGAGCTGGCAGTGCTCAGCAGCACTTAAAAGTGAACCCATATTTCTTTGATCAGCTGGAAACTTGGGTAAAACGCAGGAGCCGTACAGGAAACCAGCTCCTACATCTAACTGGCTTTCTTGGTCCATAGGGAAAGTAATCCTTATTATATGGGACTGAAGGGTTCCTGCTCCCTGGAGTCCTGGTGTGTACTCACACAGCCTGCTTTATGGGATTTCAGCTACTGTTCATGTCCTCCTGTAGTCTACTGCCAAATTCCTGCCACCTTTGTCAGGGTGAGACAGCGAAGCTTGTTGTGCACGAGATAGGAGTTTGCAGAGACTTGGTCTATGCTGTTCAGTCCTCCTGCTTTGAAACAAGATGGAGGACATGCATGTATGGCCATCCCTGTTCCTTTTCTGAGCCCTCTGAAAAGAAGGGGCTATGAGTCGGTGCTCAGTCTTGCCTCATGTTCCTCCCTCTCTGATACAGCTAGGAAATACATTCAGGAGTTGTAAAGCTGTTGTCTGTCAGCAGATGGATGTCAGAAGCTGATCTGGACATGCAGATATGTTTCTTCATTCATTCACGCACCCTCTCCTGCCCACTGACTGACCCATGCTTCTCTACGCAAGTTTATATATAGCATTTAGGTTTCCCAGTACAGGCTCTGACAGAGATCCCTTTCCACAATCTCACTGACGCACACATACCCTGGGAGATTTTCCTATACAGTCCCATGTTCTTTACTCTGTTACATAGTGGGCTAAAGTAGTCACCAGAAGCTTTCCCCTGTACAAGCTGTCAAATTGCTTCTTTCTTTTCTTAGCCTGTTGGCTAAGTGTCTTAGAAAGGGAATATTGGCCCTGTTTTTGACAAGGTGGGGGTTTCTCTTCATAATTTCCTGGGGAGACTCCACTTGGGAGAACACGCATGATGACTGCCAGTTTCTACAGTCCCCAAGTCTACGTGTTTTCCCTCCCAAGCAGAATAAAGGACAGAGCTCTGGCTGGGATGTCCCATCCCCCAGTATCCAGACCTTGCACTCCATTTGGGCTGTTTTGCTTTTCCTTCCATATATAGTGTGCTGCTGCAGGCTATTTTTAGCCCCTTTTTTGCTAGCTTCGGATCCTTTGTGATACGATAGCTGCTCTGAGACACACAGATCTCTGCTCTTTGGCAATGCCCACAAATGGAGAGCAGCGGCAAGGGGAGAGGGAGTCCTTTTATTATCACAGAGAAAAGGAGAGAAAAATGCAGTGCAGGGAGGAGAGAGAAAACTCAGGGACAATGCTTCCCGTGGCTCCACGGCTTTGCACTTCTCGCTGGGATTTGTTTCCCAGCCAGTGTCCTGCTTAATTTTTGACTGCACATGGATATGAGGAGGGTTTTCTGTCAAGTGGGTAATAATAATTACCTCTTCGCTGATGTTTGAAAAGTATATGTGGGATGAGTTGACTGGGTCTCATACCATCTCTGTGGTGAGACAGCTCCCTCTCTTAAAGTGCCTCCACTAGAATTGCCTCTAGACTTCTGGTTAGGTGCAAGTAAGTGAAGGTTGTCTTGGCTTTAGGGGATGTGTTGGTGAGCTTGTGCTCAGAGGAGTGAAGGTGCACTCGGTGGGTAGCGAGTATTTGGAACTGACTCAAATGTGGATGAGGAAGGACTGAGCAGCAGTTGATCAGGGAGGGTATTGTGATCATCTGCAGTTAAATCTGAGCAAAGGAAAAGCAGGATGCAAGGTGTTTTGGCAGGGGTGAGAGGATTAAATCCAAGATAGTGAATCCTGAACTCAAAAACCAGTCTGAACACTCCCCCTTTCCTTTAATCCTAGGTTTTGCATTCAGTTGTTTGCACCAGTTGAGGTCAAGGCACATGGGTACCAAAGAAGGTAGCCATTGGCTGCGTTTCAGGGCAGCTGTTAAAGCTAGTAAAAATCACACTTAACAGTTTAATTTCTTATCAGATCTTCTCTGTGGAATTTTTCCTGCCCTTGCAGTTTGGCACAGGCTGGCTAGAGCTTTTCTGTGCAGTGCTTGGAAGTCAGGAGATTGCGAAGGAAGCTAGGGGATTGTTTTACAGGTCCAAAAAGAGAGGAAAGCAGAACAAGGGAAAGCAAATATAACAGAAAAAAGGAAGTGTTAGACCTAATACGGATTTCATGGGTTTAATCACTTTTGTTGGGCCATAGGGTTACACTGAAATGGTGGTAGAGAAGGGAGAAAAAGAAGTAAAAAGGAGACTGCTTCAAAGCAAGATGAAATTATTTAATATGTCTATGTGTGAAAGATAATGTTGACGGCTTTAGTAAGGTGTTGGAAGGGCCACAGGAGAGGGTCAAATGGGGAAGCACAGGTGAAATGATCCTACCTCTGGCGATGGAGTAATACAGGCTTTCCTAGCGTTTTCCTTCTGACAAGTTTTGTTACTGGACACTGTGGGACATGAATCTGCGTTTAACATCCTTTAAGATTAATAGTGACCTGTGAGGTTGTGCTACAGAAAGCTACAACCTGAGCCAGACACTGCATGGGCATTGTCACCCATTCTGTAACTAAGAGAGTGTCTATTCTGAAGTCAGGCACCCCAAAATCCCATCCAGGATGCTGGGCCTAAGTGTCCAGGACTGGAAAGTCACCTGGGGTTGAACCAGGTCCCGCCACTTACCAAGTGTGTCTTTGTCCTTCTGCTTCAGGCATATTCTTTGCATTGCCTAACTTGCCACATGCATAAGGAACTGATAGAGCAGCACTTCTGACACCTGAACACAGTTCTGCCAAAGCATGAAATGGGAGTATGACCTTTATGGTCTTGCCCATTTTAGTGCCTGCTATAGGCAGTCTTTTCCTCCATATTGGCCTGTGGAAACTGAACTTTGCTCATTGACTGGATCTTGTGTGTGTGGAAGTGCTGTCATGGATGTGCATGACTCTGTGTATGGCGTCATTGGCTGTCAGAGCCTCCAAATCCTAGGGCTCCATTTTTACGCTTTGGAGCTGCTGACCTGTGGCTACGCCTTGGTATCTTCCTTTTCCACTGCGTATCAAGGCAGTGTTGATTTGGTTTGAGCAGGACCTAGTGGCCAGGACCTCCATTCTGCTGCTAGTGTATCTGCTTATGTTGGCTCCCTGTAAAGGGGTGTGCTTGCCCATGAGAGCTAGAGTGAGTGATTTGAAAAGATGACAAGGGAGGTTTGAAGGACTCCTGCACACAGTAAATCTTTATGCTGCGGGAGAAAGTGAGAGGGAGAGGAGGAGGAGAGCTATGTCAGACTGAAGCCTAAATGAGTCCAAGCTGGCACGTCAGAGTAATCTTTATTTCCTCCTTTACACTGATATTGGGTGACCTCCAGATGTGTGTTCTTCCCCTCCTGGTGGCCTTTGAAACTGCCTGAGGGAGTAGGGAAGGGAGGAAAAGAGGGAGAGACCCAAAGAAGGACAGCTGTTGCTCATTCTTCCTCCCTGTCATCATGTTCAGGTAGACTAAACCCTTCCAGCCCCTTCCAAACCCATGCTCCAGAGAGCAGGCTTTCTCTCCCTCTCTGGAGTCCACATCAGGTCAACAGCTCTTTCTGTCCCCAGTCCAAATCCGAATGGGGAGAAGGCTGTTCCATACCTATTTGGCGCCTGTGTGGACTTTCCCCTTACTGGAAGTTGTTCCTGGTTGCTTTGGGAACCGCCTGTAGGTTACCACAGCCTTCGCTGAACCGTGTCCCCTTTTTACATGGAGAGTGGTAGCTGTCTCTGGCCATTGGGATTGAAAAGGAAGAGCTCTTACAAAATTGTCAGGGAAGGGAAGGCCTTCAGCAGCAATGGGGAGCTGTCCTTTGTCTTGCCTTCTCTTCTCCACTCCTTGCCAAGCTTCTCATGCGTGTAGCCTTTGCTGCTCTTCACCCACCTTAATTTGTCTCCACCTCTGCTGCTCTCCTTCTCGACTCTGAGCTTTTCCATTCTGCCCTTCTCCTGCTCTACCCCATACACTGTCTTGCCCTGTCTCCCTTACCCATCTTACATGGTGCTGTCCTGCCTGCTCTCAGCCCTGCTGTTCACCAGCACACATAGCATATCTGGCGTGTTTCTGCCCCCCTTGCACACACAGATGTTCTGCCATCTATATTCTGTGCACCTCCTTCCGTATACAAACACACACAAGGACAGAATTGTACAAACCTCGGCATATTGGCATTGGTCTCACTTCCAGTAAAATTACTTTTTCTTCATATTAGGCCAAGGCAAGAGTGCAGAGACATTTATGAAACTTTGTTTAATGTACTGAAAAGCCATCGGCTAGAACATTTAGGAAATTGATTTTCCTGGCATTGATGAACTCTTTTTATTTTACCCCAGTATTAATTACTTTTTTTTTTTTAAACAAATTAATTTAAGAGTCGTAAAACCTAACAAGTGAGCCAAACGTCAGTAGATCATGTTCCCCTCTCCCCTTGCTCCCCCTCCCTGCTACTACATGGGAGGAGAAGAGAAATCAGCGCCTTGCATGACTCTCTCACTTTGGTTCTCTGCAGGGGAAGCTTCATCGCTGCGAGATTATGCGGCCACCACCATGAATGAGTTCCTGGGCATGTTTGGCTACGATGACCAGAACATGCGGGATGAGCTGGCTCGCAAGATCAGCTTCGACAAGCTGAACGCTGCTACCTCAGAGGCCCCTGCGACTGCTGCCTCTCTCCCTGGTGAAGATGCCATGAGCAAACGGGCTCGCTTCTCCAAGTATGAGGAGTACATCCGCAAACTGAAAGCTGGAGAGCAGCTCTCTTGGCCCATGCACTTGGCCAAATCTGAGGAGTTGGGCTCCAAGCTGGGCAAAGAAACTTCCTCAGTGCTGGCACAGCCCATTCGGGTGGCAGGTGCAGATGCCTCCATGCTGACAGAGACCAAAGCCACCATCCTGCCGCTGCCCTCTCCCAGCAGTTCCCAGATGCAGGGCCTCATGTCACGGGCATCCAAATATGACTTCTTCATTCAGAAGCTGAAGACAGGTGAGAGCATCAGGCCACAAAATGGCAACACTTACAAGAAGGCCTCCAAGTATGACCTAGAAAATGTCAAGTACCTGCACCTTTTCAAGCCTGGAGAAGGAAGCCCAGATATGGGAGGAGCCATTGCCTTCAAGACAGGCAAGGTAGGCCGGCCTTCCAAGTACGATGTAAGGAACATTCAGAAGCTTACTCCAGTAAAAGCTCCAGCACCCAGCCTGGCCCCTGCTCCCCTCGCCAGTACCCCCAGCAGCACTCCTGTGGCTGGACCAGAGCAGTCTGTCTCATTGCCATTCAACACTCCTGAGTACCTGAAATCAACCTTCTCCAAGACAGACTCCATCACAACTGGAACAGTCTCTACAGTAAAGTAAGTGGCCTCCCAGTTTTCTTTGTCTTAGTGGAACTGCTGAAGTCTGTGTGTGGATCAGTGGGCAATTCCAGCTCGTGTGATGATAAATACTGCACTGTATGTGTGATGTTTCTTTTTGCTCTCTGTTGGAGTGTCTGCTGCTCTGTTGCACCTTACATCTCTATTTATTTTATTGGCACTAAGGATGTATGCTGCCATCAGCAGTCACAGCCATGACTCTAGAGCCTACTGCTCTATGTGTGTATGTTAAAATGAAAGATGAAGGAACACGGTGCTGTCAGCACTCTAAGGTCAAAGTTGTAACTACTTTACTTTCTCCTTCTTTGGGTTCCCCAGGCACCCAGTTGTGTTTGTACTAAAACCTTACTCTTGCAGCATTGAGTTAAATCTCAATGGCAAAACTCTGCTGACTTTGCTGTTAGCAAGATGGGACTTTTTATTTGTCACTGATCTCAGAAGACATTTTGGTGCCTAATTCCCATCAATTTTCATAGGAGTTAGGCACACACAACTTCTGTGGGGCTAGGCCTGTGTCTTCTCAATTTGCTTGTTCCTTGCACAAATAGTGATTCAATTACCCCTCAGACTGGGCAAACCCATTAGCCCAATTACCACTAATAACCTCCTACACATGTTGCTGGCAATCTGCAGTGATGCCGTTGACTGAATGGAGATATCTCAAGGCCTTGCCAAACACTGGATTACTTTTTAACATGACTTCTAGAGGTGGTAGCTGTAGAAAAGCTACATATGCACTTGAGGCTGCAAACAGAGAGGAAGGGAGGGACTTCTCTGCTTCCTTGTCATGGTTTGGATTTACTTGTTTCTTACTGTGAACCTGGGACTATTGTAAACTGTGAATCCCATGGGGACATTTGTAGTAAATCTAGGACCTCTGTCCTGCACTTCTGTGGCAAATGCCACTACACACGTCCTACTGCTTTGTCCTCTGGCAATTGGGAAGGCTTTTTATGTTTAATATGTAGACCTTGGGCTGTATCCTCACTTGAATGTTCTTTGCAGTCTCAGGCAAGTCTGCGTTCCCCACTTCCCACTTTTCCCCACCTGGAAGGCAAAGCTAATGATACTTGTCTTCCATGTGCAACAGTCATTTCCTAGCTGCCTGCAGACAGATTTGAGAGCTCTATGGTTAAGGTGTATGGGAAAGGGCAGAGGATTATTAACATTTGCATCTGGCCCCGGCTCAGGATGCTCCAGCAGTCTGTACTCCAGATGGCAGGCAGGGACTCCTGTTACTGAAAAACAAGTGTTGTAAATATTCCTGTAGGCACAGTGCCTTGTTGTAATGGGTGACTTGGCCAGGGACTCCGTGTCTGAAGAGTGTGCAGGATGCTCAGCTGCCTGCAGTTCAGTGGCCATCCTAGAGAGGTGCTTGGGTGGTTGTGTGCCTCTTCTTATCTGCTTTGGTGTTGCACTGGGATTTTGGTTTCCTTTCTTGTGCTCATGTCCTGCAGCCTGCAGGTGTGGGTTTGCAGCACTGTGCTGGTCCCTCCTCTAGCCACAGGACTTCCTCAACTGGGGCATCACGATGGGGCTGTAACAGGAATGGAAGTGACCATGGCCTTCAACCTGGCAGCTTCCCAGTGTTCTGATCACACACAGGAGTACAGAAGGAGCTCCATTCTCCTTCAGGCTCCTTACCAGATACAGGCTTTCATGGCAAAAGAAAGCAGCCCATCAGTTGTGCCGGTGGAGGAAGTGTGAACTGTGGTATTTGGGACCTGGCTTTCTAGTTGCAGTCCCTACTGGGACCAAATAACCTGGGAGGAATTACCCCTTACACATGTGCCCGTATGCTCTAGCCATGGGTTCAATTTTTGACATCTAACGCTCTTAACCTTCCCAGAACTAATCTAGCTACTTCAAGTGAACTCTCCATGAAAACATCCTTGTTTAAACCAGACTACAGAGCTGTCATGGGTAGGAGTGGAGGTTGGGTGTGGGCAAAACTGAGAAGGGCAGACACGTAGAGCCTGCCTGGGGTTGTGTTAGTATGCCACTGGCTCTTAGGTAGGCTGGAGTCTGGCCCTGTATCTCTTTTTCCTCTCGCTGAGCTCACTGAGGATGTAGTTTTTGTCTTCTTCCTGACGATGTTGAGTAACCCCAGGCATATGTGACAGTTGGGTGCAGCTGGGTTGGGTTTTTCTTCATAAATACCTTTGCTGCCTATCTGTCTATTGGAGTTGGGATATCTGTGAAAAAAAGAGGCAGTTAAAGCCTCATCTCGGGTGCTGTAGTCAGCTTGCTGGTACCAGGTAGCAGCTTGTGGTGCCTGGTGGTACAGGAAATGTGCAGCAGCTCACAGGACGGCTGAAGCACAGAGACTCTTCTTGATGGCCCTTGCATGCAAATAAGGGCAAGTTTGCAAGGTGCTTTAAGGAGGTGTTTGTTTTCCTATGGCCATCACTTGTTTCTATGTAGGTATTTAGGGATTTTCTGTGGAAGCAGATTTTCATGGTTGGCCTTCTCAGTGTCTCCAACAAACTGAACTGAGTCCACAAAGAGGGAGTATGTGGGAGGGGTGGTAGGCGGACTATGGTTCCCTAGGAAGAGGGTGCAGGAACTGAAGGGCAAGGAGGAGGGAGGTTAAACATATGGATGGCTTTGCTGGGTCCTCTTTCCTGGGCCCTCTCTCCAGATGTGTCAGTGGTGTGTGCGAGAACCAAGGAGCTCAGGCTGTGCCCTGTTCCTGCCTGCTAACCAGCTCTGCCCTGTGTGTTTCTCATTAGGAATGGATTACCCACTGACAAACCAGCTGTCAGCGAAGATGTAAACATTTACCAGAAGTATATTGCCAGGTAGGCAAAACTCCTGACTTTCTTGGGGAGAGGGCTGGAAGAGGGTGGAGCAGTGGTGGGAGACATCAGGTCTTGTCCATCTGGGTGATGTGTTTAAACCAGTCATTGGCACTTCCATTTCCCTCTGGCATCTGTACTTGCTCTGTTCTCCTGCTTGGGAGAGCAGTAGCTGTGAGAGGTGTACAAGCATGCCAAGAGCATGCTCAGCTCCCCAGAGCTGTTAGACCGTGTGAAATAGTGGAAAAATGTTTCACTGCAGAAGCCCAGGATCCAAATGGGAGCACTGTCGCTTGACTGTCATTCTTTCTATCCATTGCTGTGCTTTCTTCCCCCTACCATGACCAGTGCCTGCCAGAGGCAAGCAAAGAATATCTCACCTTCAAGAGCCCAGGCTGGAGGAATTCACAAGTAACTCGGGGTTGGGCGGGCACTAACATGAGTGTGGGATGTTTAGAAAACTTTTCAGCTCATCTATATGAGAAACCCTGTCTGAATAAGGTGCAGACTAGGGCACCTTATCACAGCTGTGGGCAGGAGTAAGCAATGCTGAGGGGGAGCCCAGGGCTGTTGTGATGAGACAGAGTGAGTAACATCATGAGAGCCAGAGGGGCAGAGGAGATTATTGCCTAACACCTCCTGTGCTATAGCTCATGGTGTAAAGGGTCCATCAGCCTTTGCCGCTGACCTGTTGCATCCTCTGTATTGTGAGAAAGCTGACTGTAGAAGCCCCTGATACACAGAAAAGCACCAGTCAGGGAAGCAAGCAAAGCACTTCTCTCCAGAGATAAAACTGAAGGGTTTGCTCCCACTTTGGGCACTTATTAACAAGAGGGGAGGGAAATACATACTGTGTTTTCACACCTTGCCAGATCCAGAGAGTCTGCCTGTGAGAGGCAGTCTGCGGCTAGGAAGGTGCAAGGGAAGATCTTGGCACATGGGCAGGGGAAAAGGGTAGGAACAATGCTCTCCCTAGCTGGAGAGTGGACAAGAGTCATTTTCTTTCCTCCCTTTTGCCCAAATCCCTGATGTAGGAGAAGGGGACGAAAGACCACATGGGAAGAGAGGATAGTTGCACCACCACACACAGTCCCTCAAGCAGCAGTGCCTCTAGTGCATGTGGCAACTGATAATCTCCTGGGAGAGCAGAGAAGGGTTTAAGCCCTTCTTTGCATGGGGCAGAAGGAGCAGCACCCTATTATTGCAGAGGAATTGCAGTGAGAGAGGAGATGTCACCCTTTCTGTCCCCAGTTCCACCCTCAAGCAGAGAATCATAGAATCGTTAAAGTTGGAAAGGACCTTAAGATCATCTAATTCCAACCCCCCTGCCATGGGCAGGGACTCCTCATCCTAGACCATGTTGCCCAAGGCTCTGTCCAAGCTGGCCTTGAATGCTGCCAGGGATAGAGCATTTACCACTGATCTTCACCAGAGAACTACATAAACACTACACCCACATCCACCTTTCACAGCACGCTGCAGCCCCTTCCCCTGGGTCAGGCAGGTAACTGAGGGAGGCTTGTGAGATAGCTAAGGGCCACCACATCCTGCTCAAAAAGCTCCCCAAGCTGCCTGTTGGCAGCACAGCCACTTCCCTTCAATTTACACACCATTTTAAAAACAGTTTAAAGCTTTAAAATCAAGGGGTGGGGGGAGAAAGACACGACACTCTGTGTCTGTACTGCATAATTAGCTTAATGAGTTTGCCAAAGCCACTGCCAAAAGCTGCCCAGGGATAATCCATTCTCTCACACAACAAAACAAAATCTCTTACTTAGCTAGTTTGGGTTGGGTTGTTTCCCACAGTCACTTTTTGAACACCTGAAGATTTTT
>JANRGW010008479.1:11883-22871 GCA_024733675.1 Psilopsiagon aymara | reverse complement strand
GGGAAGGGGGGGGGGGGGGGGGGGGGGGGGGGGGGGGGGGGGGTCTGAGGCAGATCAAAGCAGAGATACATCAACTGAGCAAGAGAGCAGAGGTAAAACATTGTAAAGGAGACTGAAAGGGCTGTGAAGGCCTTAGAGAAAGGGGATAATGAGGAATAGGAGGGAAGTGCAGGGAGCTCTGAGCAAAGCAGTCTCTGGCCTTTCCCTGTAAGGATGTTTTTCAGTGTAGTGAGTCCAGGGCTGTCTATAAAGTCTTAAAATGGAGGCAGGGGAAGAAAATGCATTCCTCTTCCTTCACACAGAATTGGTCTAGAGAAGGTAGGAAAGGAAAAACACAGTGAGAGGAGAAAAGCTGTGTTGACAGATTTAGCAGCCTTGATGAAGGCTGATTATTTTGGAAGCTGCCTGGGGGATTTGTGTTTGCGAGTGTTCCATGGTACAAAAATTGAAAGACTGAAAAAGGGAATTGGGGGACATGACACAAGGCTGAGTATTTTAAATTAGCACATTATGTTACTTAAATATATGAAGAAAGGCTATTCCTAAGCCTTGCAGTATTTCCAAGGCAGAATGGGACAGGGCAGCTGCAGTCCTGGAGAAGCAGGAACACTTGTGAGTCTGCTGAAACACTTACACTTAAGGAGAAATTGCATCACTTTTTCCATCCCAGTATGAAGCTTAAGGAAGGAATAAGGAAGGAGGAAATATTTCATGCCTTGATATCTAGGAAAAAACCAAAGGGTTAATGAATGATGAGGACATGCAATATGTGGGCCACATACTACATACAAGGTCTTTGTGTGGGACACTTCATAAGTAAGTATGATGGACATCAGGAACTTTGCCTTTCTCGGTCAGCCGTACCAGTGTTCTGCATTAGGTGGTCTGCTTTAGGCCTCCTGGGTGAGCTTTTCAACATTCTAAAACCAAAAATGTAAGAAAATGGCTATTGACAACTGTTTCTGCACAAAGCAAAAGCATGGTCTGTGAGCAGTCCTGCATGTGTTGGCTCCTCTCTGCTTGTGAGGATCAGGTCCATTGCAGCAGCTCCTCCTCAGAGAGACTGGGCAGAGACTGCCACTTCCACAAAGGGATAGCGAGGCTGGTCTATCATTTGCCTCTCAGGGGACTTGGGGGGCCAGTGGCATATGACTGGCTACAAAATCTCTGTCACGACAGGAAAAATCCCACTGCATTGACAGAACTTATAAACAAGTGGTTTCTTCAGCTAAATGTTGGATTAGCAGTGGTCATGGGGACTGTCATGTCCAAAGGGACATATTTACCTGCTACCCCTCCATCATCTGCATAGGCAGAAGAGTTTCTTAGCTATTGAAGGAGTACCTGATTGTATTGCACCCTTGATTTTCACTTAATGACAAGAATTGCATTTCCCCCACCCCCAGCTTTTCAAATAGAGTATGGTTACAGATCAATTGCTTTTTTATGATCTGCTGTAGTTGGACTGCAATTAATCTGTGACAATAGCTGGAGTTTTCTTTGCGTCAGCCACAAACTCCTTCTTTCCATTCAATTTATGCTTAACAAACCCTAAGAATTCAAATGAGAAGATTTTGAGTTTCTTCAATGCATCCAGAGTGCAAATAACTCCTAAGTGATTTTGTCATTATTTCGCTGCTATTTTGCTAGCATCCAGGCCACTTCTGTCCTCTTTCATGTGTTACAGAGATAAGAATCAGCATTTCAGTTTCAACAGCTGGAAAAATGATGCTGCTGGAGCACAGGACTGTTGTCTTTCTGTGTAACACCCAAGACACTAATCCTTCACCACGCTGTTCAAGAACCAGTGCTTTTTAAAGACAAATGGCAAGCTCAAGCAGCATGCATTCTTCATATTTCAGTACTATGAAATATGTACAATGAACAGTAGCTGAGAAAGCTGTGAAGACTTTCATTACTGATGGAACATACTCATAGTACTTTAATTGTTAATGGCACTCAACACACAGAGAGTATGAAAGAAAGGAAAAAGTAGGCAACTTAGAATGCGGCTTCATGATATGAGCATATAAACTTGTAACCCTGGAAAGAAATGGAAAGAAAGCAAATCAGATCGTATTCAGCTCATGCCATCTGCAAGCTCTGGCAGAGGATTGGTGGTACAGAAAGCCACAAATCCTTATGATTCAGGACATTTTATAGTAGGAAAAGACAGGTTACTTTATCTGTGTGAAGCAATAGACTGATTTTGGTGAACCACTTGAAGACAAAATAAACACAAAGGTGACATTTACCTGTACTTATTATAGATGTGCTAATGCCTGTAACACTCTTACTACTAAGGGTCTGTCAGCACTACCATTTAAGCCTCTGAAGTGTATAACTGACATGACACAAGTGGTGCTTGGCAGTTATACCACTTTTACAGCTCCAGAGAGTATCAGATCATGTCCTGAACTGGGTCCTAACTCTTTAGAATAAGGGAGAGTGGGAAAGAGTAAATGGCTGACCAGAAGTTGTGTACTAAGCCAGAAGCCAAATAGAATTGACTTTTATTGCCTGTCCAATCTTCATCCACTGAGTCACTCAGCCTCTCTACATCTGCAGAGTTTTAGGAATCATATGCTAGAAATTATTCCTCAAGACTTTCTCTTTTGAAACAAAACATGTAGTGTTGCCCTTTCCACTCTGTAAGCAGTAAGCGATGGACAAATTGGTGGCTAGTTGCAGTCCAGAGGCAGTGCAGACAGGTTGAAATGTGCCCAGGGCTAAGCTGGATGCAACTTGGACATGTCTGTTTGAGAAGGCTGCTGTGATTACAGCCAGTTCTTGGGCTGCCTCTTTAGCCACCCCTCCCTTAGTGTATCCAGGCTGTTGCTGTCTCCTCCACTTCTGTCTTCAGGCATGATACATGGTGCAGGCCAGAGAGTCCAGAATTGGAGGATTGTCTCAGCTCATGACCCTCTTCTAACACTCTGGAAAAGGGTTGGTCTACTTTTGAGGAACTGCAGCCAACCTGGACACAGGGCTGTCTTCCCCTCAGCCCTTCACAAGTCCAAGCTGGATTTGGGAGACCATGCCAAGAACTGGCTAGTAGCAAAGATCCTTGGCAGGGCTAAGTACTTCAGGACCACTTAGAAAGCTTGACAAACTTAGTCACACACCAGATCTTTCTAAAAGACACCAAGGAATGATATGACCATATAGAATAACTCCAAAACAGGAAGGCATGGAAGGCTTGGTTAAAGACTCATGACTGTAAGCACCTCGTCAAAGTAAACTGCGTCTCACAACACACATATTTGGGCGTGACTGGAGCTCTCAGAAGCCTTAAGCCACAATTTTGTAAACCCTTTCTCACATGAACAGGACTTACTCAGGCAAGTAATTGCTTTTAAATCAATAGGAAGGCTGGTATGAATAGTAGCTTTCAGCTCTTGTTGCTATGCTATGCTCACATCGCTTCACACTGTATTGTGGGACTTCTGATGCCACAGCACAGTGGGCGCTGGACACAAGCAATGCCTGGGGAATCACTGCTGCAGAGCTTCAGCAGAAAGTTCCTTCCTGCAGGGCCTCCAGCCTGCCCCACTGGGAGAAGGGCTGGGCAGTCTGCAGAGAAACAAATGTCAGAAGTGGGCTGCATCGTGCCCATACAGACAGTCTCAGTGTGTGAGAGCGTGATGCAGGGACCAAATCACTATTCTGCATTTACAATGTCTCTCTTACATAGGCTCAGATCAATATGCACTGTTTCAAATGTGACCTTCATGGTGGGTATTGCAGCATGAAGAACACATGATAGCTCTTACATCAATAGTAATTAAAAAAAAATTGTTTAAATAGCAGCTTTTAACTGTAGCCATCAGTTTATATCATGGGTTTTTCCCCGAGGCTGTTTGTGTTGTTATCTCGCCCAATCTTCCTTATTAGCCACATAGCAACTTCCTACTTAGTTGATGAAGTTTCTTAAAATACCCACTCTAAATGATGAAAACAGAGCTGATGATATGTTTGTCTTCCAGCCTGTTAATGTGATGTGCTATCTTCATCTACCAAAACAGATGAAATTTTTTGCTTCTGTCTCTGGTTACTTTTCTGTCTTTTTCATCACAGTCTCTACTCGTCCTTTTTTTATCCACAGTTTGACCCAGATAGCACATTGCTCAGAAGTCACATCTTAGTAGAGCTCTGAATCTGCATTATTCAAGTGACTTTGCTGTTCCCATTAAGTAAAATGATTTAGTTCCAGAGCTCTTGATTAGAGAAAATGAAAGATCAAATCATTTGTCATTGAATTAGGATGATGATAAGGGCCATGATGCTTAAGGAGAATTACTGAAATGCCACATACCCCAAGCTGTTTGTTATTTTGACAGTCTTGCGGCTTTCTTCTCTATTCACACAGAGTGATGCATTGTTTACAAAAAAAGCCCCACTGAAGTTAAAGTAAGTTACTGAATGCTCAAGACATGCATAAATCAGACTGTTCATGAACCTGGACGCAAGAGCATGAAGTTCAGCTCCTACTTTCGAAGCAGAAGATCTGTTATCGGGACAGTGATTCTGTAAGATCAACAGCCCCAGTCTCTAACTTTTGCACAACCTGCCATTGCAGGGCTGTGGAAGCCCCTATCTTACCTTTGGCTTCCAAGGGGGTGATGGCAGAGTCTTTCCTTGTCCCACCAACGCCGTTGTCGCCAATGCAGTGGGGTGGCCCAGCCTCTCCTCAGAAGGACATCTTGTTTAGAAGCAGAAGGCTGTTTCTGGATACAAGAGGGCTGACTCACCAGCCCGAGTTCAAATCCTTAACCACAGGATTCAGTTCCTTTTACTTTACTGCTTTTGTTTTGTTTCTTCAGAATAAATGAAGAAGCTTCTGAACCCATGCTGAACATACCCTCAATGTTTTTCCCTTCATTTCTGAGTGCAGGCTCAGCAGAAACCTTGCTCTGTGCCTATCTGCTTATAAAGTCTAGAGAAGACATCTTTTTTTTTTCCACTCACTTTGTCCAAGGACCACATATTTCAACACATATATCTGAGATGCATAAATAAAGGGGGTTCTTCACCCATTCAAGGTCCATGTTCCTTGTGGACATAAAGCTTGCACAGTCCACAAGCTGTCACCTCACATTTTGTTGCTTGCAGGCCTTGGCAATCACCTGCAAGTCAGGGGCTGGAAGCCTTAATTTCCTCACTGTGAGGGATTCCCATGAAATGATGCACGAGCACACACAACAGAACTGGACTCTGTGGAGCTATTCCTTGATGATCTATTCGTAAAGCACTTTTAAAGGGGTCTGGCTAGCTAACAACCCTACAGGCCTTCTGGATTACAAGTTCCAGTCCCCTCCTGTCATGAATAACCATGCTTTGTTTAATTAACAAAGATCTAAATTGAAATAAATCATTTGTTGCCTATGAGAAATGGAGGCGTTGGAGAGATCTGGAAATCTTTTCCTGAGTTCTGGCCTAAATTTTATTTACAGGCAATTTATACCCATCTGTTTTTGTGCCAAGTATATTCTTCATCTAAATAGCTTGTCTCCCTCCTCTACCCTCAGCCTTCAATGTATTTATAGTCAACTGTCATAACTAACCCAACCCTTTATTTTGCCAGGCTAGACAATCTGTGAAGTTTTAGCTCCTTTGCTTGCCTGTTGATCATCACTGTGGCCCTGTTTATATCCATCCATCTTTTGAGTGGACCTCCTTGCCTGGAAGACAAACTGTCCGACATAGAACTGCGAGCAACTCCCGAGGAAGTTTCACCTTGGCCTCATACCATATTATAAACACTTTACAGTGAGAATATTCCATTCACGTTGGCTTTTGTCTTTTTGACAGGGTCATTACATTGGCACTCTGATAGTCTTCCTGTAACTGATTAAGGGACCCGTCTCTGACTCCTCTCCTGGCTTGTTCCCATAATGAGAGTGAGTGTGCACAATCAGGGAATGCGCTCCACCAGAGTGGTGCTCACATTCCCTCTATTTCAAAGAGGGAATCTTTATCAGGGACTGTAGTGATAGGACAAGGGGTAACGGATTAAAACTTGGACAGGAAAAGTTTAGGTTAGATATAAGGAAGAAGTTGTTTACTGTGATGATGGTGAGGCACTGGAATGGGTTGCCCAGGGAAATTGTGAATGCTCCATCCCAGACAGTTTTCAAGGCCAGGTTGGACATAGCCTTGGGTGACATGGCCAAAGTGAGGTGTCTCTGCCCATGGCAGGGGGGGTGGAAGTGGATGATCTTAAGGTCTTTTCCAACCCAAATCATTCTGTTATTCTATGGTTCTATGAAACATCTGTGGAGTTAAGGGTCAAGGTTAAGGTTCATATGAGACAGCATGGCAGCCTGGCACAGCAAGACGGATGCTTGAGGCAGATGTGCTTGCAAGGAGCCAGGAGGTGCCTCCAGGCTGCAGGTTAGTACCTGGGCACTCAGAAACAGTAACACATGAAGAGCTGTTTAGCAAATTTAAGCATTCATTTCAGGGAGCGTGTACCAAGTGATCTTCAGATAGGCCAACAGAAAATTAGTCGGCAGAAAAATGCTGGAGGGAGAAGGCTCAGGAGAGAAATGAGCCTGAGTTTTTCTCTGGCAGGGGTCAGAAGGCAAGCTTCCTTTTAGATGGCCAATAGGTACATAATTTAAATTGCATTGATTAGGATCAGACATTATTAAATCTTGTGCAGTTGCCTTATTTAGATTGAGACAATTTCCTGTTGGCAGCAGTAGCAGAAAAGGAATAATATAACTTTCTTGTCCCCTGGTATGTGTGTGGAAGTCTGCATTTCCTTGCACCTTTCTCAGTGCATTTGGGCCACTGTGGAGCAGGAGAGATGAATCCCTAGGCTGAGGGGGCAGCAGTATACAAGAATGTAACTTTGCAGTGTAGAGTAGTGGCTGTGCATCCAAGTATGAGAAAAGCAGTATCTAGTTCCGGCCCCAGCTCCGTGGATTGATTCTGCATCTTATATTGGGCAGATGTCTAGGTGATTGACATAAGGCTTACAAAAAGAACACCAACAATTTCTGATGGATGTGGATTAATTTTTAGCTGTGCTCATTTTCAGCTGCAAACTACAATTTTACTCTCAAATCCCAATTCCAGGCTTCCACCTCACCCAGCATTTAACCCTAAAGCTTCAGAAATGTTGTATTTATTTTTCTTTCCTTTGTTTCTATTTTTTCCCCAATAATTGAATTTAAGAAGGTGACAAATAACCTGTGATTTACTGACCTCTAATGGCTAAATTAAAATCTTCCACCTTTTGTTTAAATGTGCCACTAAAAATGAAAAAATACATTCAAGGCCTGCTGCTTTTTGAAGCCGAGACTCCAGCTTCAAAAACATGTGTCCTCCTTCTGATTGTGAAGAGTCACTTATTCTCTCAAGTGGGCTGAATAATGTTTTTGGATGATGTGAGTAAATTACCAGTCACTTTCTCATTCCCTGTCATTAACATGATATGGGGAAGACAAGAAGCTGGGGTGCCAGTTTCAGGGAATATTTCTGTGGGAAATCTGGATTTGAAGAGGACAGGTTTGCATCATGAGCAGGTTTTATAAAGCCTGGGTTATTCTGAACTCTGGTGACTGATGACGCAGAACTAGACCCCCAACAGCTCAAGTGCTGTGCCTTGTCAGCCCAGCATCCTGCCAACCCCTGGCTGCAGGCAAAGAAGGAAGCTAGTGGGAGACCGGGGGCCATTGAACCTGCTTGGATCAAAAATAAGGCTTGATAGCACTATAGAATCTAGCTAGCTGCAAGTATTTAGAGTACAAGCTGCATTTTCCCCTTCAAGGTCAGGCAAATGGCAGGTCAGCCTTTGTCTACCATATCCACCCTCTGCTAAAAACTAGGCACAAATGAGACTCCATTTCACTTGCTGTCTAATGCCCATTTTTCCCAAAGAATCACCAGCTATGATTCTATGATTCTATTCTATGATTCCATGATTCTATGATTCTAACTTGTGTTTATGGTGATGGCTCATAAGGTACTATCCTGTTGCCAAGTAAGCAGGTAGAAAAGAATACAAAATAGATGGATAAATATTACTGGAATGGGATAACACAGATTATGCGCCGTAGCTGGATGCCATCTAACATGCCCCATCTATTTTCAAGAAAAACATTATCTTTCCTCTTAAAGGTTTAACTGTGTAGTCAGAATGAGCCAATCATAGATTACCCTCAGCTATCAATACACTTGTACTGGTTTTATGGCAAATCCCTTCAAAGCATTAAAAACATTATTTTCAATTTTATTTTTCTAATATACAGGTGCCTTATTGTATCTGTGTATTATCAAACTAAAGTGGCATAAACTGTGATCATATGACAAATTAGTTTACCATAAGGACTAAGATCCCCTGCTTTTAACATTCATCATACACCCACTTTAATCAGTTGTTTTATTGAAGATTGCTTTCTAGCGTCAGCAAAATGCCTGTAGTCTTGTAGTTGTGGCGATCCTGTGTCATCGTCGTGGAAAGAAGAGGAGAAAAAGATCACATTTTGAATCATGCTCCTCTCCAAGAATTTTCACTGATGCATGATCTGCCTACCCACCCCATCTCCCACAGGTTAACTAATTCTTGCTCATAAGCAATGGCCCTAAAGGCCAGTCGTCAAACTATAATTTCCTTGTGAACATATGGTGATGGTCTCACAGAACATGTAGAAAACTATAACATGGAGCAACTATCAGGTCCTTAGGAACTTTTTGCAGTCAACAAAAGGTGTTTTCAAGGTGCAGGTTTCTCACTTGTTTCAGACATTTGCTTTAGAATGCCCACGGCAGTTACATGAGCTGCTGCTATGAGAAAGGCAGATCTGCTCTGTTAAAGTCTACTTTTAGCCTCCATCATTTGGAGGTGATAAAGGACCAGCCATGCACCTTTGCCACATCCACATTGGTGTGGTGCTTTTGGCAGCAGTGGAATAGGCATGTCTCCATGTCCCCACGCAACGTAGGGAGAAGCTGAATGTCCTTTTGATATTGTAATTGGTTCTCAAGCTCCAGCTGTATCACTGCATCTTTAAACTGCGCTAGAGCAGTGCCTCCCCTGCTGCAAAATGGTGCTACCACAGGGCCTGGCATCAGCTCAGCCGACAGCCAGGGCCTGTGAAGACTGACAGGAGAGAAGTGTTTTCTGGCAGGACAATATAGCTGATTTTCTTGATCTTTCTTACCTCTGATCAGCAGGGTGGAAGTTTCCCTGTGATTTCTAACGGTACTCTTCAAATTGCTGAAATGAAACCGCTTCTCCTAGAGCTGTCCATTTCAGTGCTTCATGTTTTCAGTATCACCAATTTTCCTTGTGTGATGTTGTCAATGCGGCATGATGAGAGCCACAGGAGTAAAACCGATGGAGCCATCAGTGGTGATCTGTGCTATGTTTCTTCTTTTATTTACTGTGCTGGGAATGCAGAGCTGGACAGAGCAAAATGATAAGCTGGTCAGTGGTAAGATGTGCAACAGTGTGGGTTTTCAAGCACAGCAATGGCCACTGTACTTCCTCACTCTGCTCTTTTCTCCTTAGTTTGATCCAAGTGTTCTGCATGAAGAAAGGCAAAAGAAGATCAGTATCTGGAGACGAGCACCAGTAGCACAGTACAGAAAAAAAAATCTCTTCTATAGCTCTTTGTACAGTTTTAACACTTCTAATGACCAACTCCGGTTACGTTCAATCACTACATGTTCATTAAAGTCTCTGTGTTGGAGACTGCCCACTGCAGATTCTCCAGTTACTCAGTTTAAAAGCAGAGTCTGCAGAATCCACCTTGTGCCCTTTTGAGATACTTGCATGCAGGCAGATACGTACCTGAAGTGACACTGTTCAAACAGTAGATATATCATATTAGTCAAAAAATAAAGCAATATTTCAGGCCAGGTGGCCCCTTCTCCTGTAGCTCAGCCATGCTTCACTGCCTGTATCGCACAGAATTACATGTTTGGGGTATTTTGGTTGAGATTCTCAGATTTTTGATGCATAGGTCCATTTCTATAAAGTTTTTTTTTACTACCTACAGAGCTACCCAGTGCTGAGCTTATTTCTCAGAAAAAGAGGTGTGACCCTAAAAAGAACTTCTTTAGAGTTTGTTATATGCAGCTGTAATGCTTATTTACCATACTTGTGCTTTGCTCTGTGTCTAAGATGCATCTTCAGTCAAAAGCTAACCACTTTTATTTTACCAGATATGTACCACTCGTCCTGTCATGTTTTCATTGGTTTATCATCAGATTACGTACGGATTTCACAGCTGCTTCATTCACATTCAAAGTCCTGGACCAGGGCTGCAGAGCAGTCTGCAGCTAATTCTCTCTTTGGTCATGTTCCTGAGGGCAGCGCATTAAGCTCCGAAGCAGCAGGATGCCATGTTTGCTTTGCCTCAGTTATTAATTCAGGTCAGCTGGAGACAGGGGCGTGTGGGAACTGTGTTCTCTGAATTAAGTTATGAGTTTCACTGCTCAGTTTGTACCTTGGCACTTCAAAGTAAACTGAAGAAATACCAATTCCCTGCAGAGTAAGTGTAGATAATATTATTTGGTAGCTATTGGTTCAGCACTGTGAGATGCGGCTGTGAAGGACACCACATAAATGCAAGCAGCTGGAATATTCTCTCAAGCACTATCTGGTTCTGTTTAAAATATCTTAAATTACAAAATTTACACTGCTTCCTTTGGGAGGCTGTGTCACAGCCCAACAAATCACTGTGCCAGGCAGTTCCTGAGGTAGCCAGGCACATTGTTATGCATGCATTTTGCCCTGTAGCTGCACCAATTTGTCACTCATCTTGATGGTTTTGGTCTACAGCTTTTATATATTCCAGAGGTGCATCAAAGTACAGGTTACAGAAGTTAGTGAGAGAAGTGGTTTTCCCTGGCTGACTACAGCGGTGGTGGTTGTGTAAGGCACTTCCACGCAGGACAAAATCATAGAATCATAGAATAGTTAGGGTTGGAAAGGACCTTAAGATCATCCAGTTCCAAACCCCTGCCATGGGCAG
>JANRGW010008479.1:0-11783 GCA_024733675.1 Psilopsiagon aymara | reverse complement strand
AACCCATTACTCCTTGTCCTATCACTACAGTCCCTAATGAAGAGTCCCTCCCCAGCATCCCTATAGGCTCCCTTCAGTTACTGAAGGCTGCTCTGAGGTCTCCATGCAGCCTTCTCTTCTCCAGGCTGAACAGCCTCAACTTTCTCATCCTAAATCATCCATCTATGAAGTGCAGTGCTTTAAAAATAGTTCTTTGTAAATGAATCCCTGCAGCCCCTTAATCCCTGTTGCTCTTTCCAGTACTTTCAGGGTACTTACATCTTTCTTCTACTTAAGTAGTTAGGAATATAAGCAGCTTTTAAAGGGCAATCTCAAGAGGGAAGAATGGAAGGAGTCTATTCCCTGCTGACTGATGCAATTACTTCGCACTGCAATCTTAGATTCCATTTGCCCTTCTTTGAAGAGCAAAACACTTTTAGCATGAGGATTGTCTGTGGAAGAAGAAAGGGAACTTAATTTACAAACAAAACCACCAAGTAATTCTATCTAAAATATTATTAAATCAGCATCACATAGTTAACAAGAAATGATGGGGGAAGTCTGTTCCTTCTTTTTGTCAGGTCAGGTATATGCCCTCCCTTATTTAATCAGCAGGTCCTTACTATGCCAGGACCTTGCCAAAATTCCAATGTGAGAACAATACTCACTGTTACTGGCTATTGCTGGTTTATGGATTTGTGGTTTTAGTTAGTAAAAAGGAACACAAGTAAGTAGTAAAGAACTGCTATTTCAGCCACTTTCTTGTTTGGACCACTCTTCCCTGGACTTAAGTGCAACATCTCCCATATTAGCTGTACGCCTTATCTCAGTGTACGCCACAGACAAATAAAACAGTTTATAGATTAACAAAGAAATATCACCTAAAACTTGATTAATTTTGCTTACATTTATATAAGTATTTTATGCAGAGACAGAAATGAAAGATTATTACTAATACATATGAACCAAATGACAGAATTGAATTGGAAAGAAGCAATTCAGCAAGTAGTCTGGAGCAGATAAACTATAACTCTTTAACTAAATGCCACTGTTTCTTTCTGCTTATCACAGTTTAATTATAATTTTTCTCTGTAGCCCCTTCCAGAATGTGTTTAACATTTTGCTTCAATAGTAATATTTGGATAGTTTGGAAGTAGAACACGAAGAGAAAGATAAACCAGTGCACATTTTCCCTGTACTTCACCATAATCCACAGACTCCTTTAGGAGCAGGATTTTGGTGCAGCAGTTTTCTATCAGTATCACTGTAATAACCTTTAATTATTCGTATCCCGTTACAAGAGCCCTGAATGAACAATTATGAGTTGAGAGCTTTTCTTCATTATGCTATGAGACCTTTTCCTCCTGCTCCTTCCTCCTTGTCTTCTTCCTGCTGCTGTTTGTTTATTGGCCTGTGGGAGTGTTGCCTGGCAGGGGCAGTAAGCTGAAATGAGCCAGGTGCATTGAATGAGCATAACCGCATTAACAAGAGACAACAAGTGTAAGCAAGAAGATAAATCATTATAATGAGACCAAGTGAAGAGGCCCATGAGCTACAGGCTGAGGGAAGCTGTGGAATCACACCGGGAAGAGGTCACTACATGTTTGGCTGCTCTTCTGGACTTACCCTAGTCACCTGCTATTGCTATTGTGCACAACAGGGTGCTAGAGTAGATGAGACATGTGCATGTCCGGTTTTCTGCTCCCATGACAAGACTGAGCAAGGGAGCACCAAGAGGACAACAAGTTTTACTTGGCGTGGTTTAACGCACTTTCTAACCTTACTCATCTTCACACAGCTAGCTTTCATTTTTAAAGCAGCCCAGGCACTTTCAGTCTTGGTGTAAAAAGGATTTTCAGATGCTGAAAATGTCTCTGTGACTCATTCAAATTTGCAAAGACACCCTCTAACCATAAGGAAAAGCAGCAACTTGGGAAATGTTTCCACGTTTTCTTTCTGATCTTGATCAGCAACTGCTCTAATATTAAAATTTCATTCTTCAGTTTATGCTATATGAATTGATAAAGTAATTAGTTATTTGGCAATGCTCATGCATTTATCAACATACGTTGAGATGCCCTTTTATATTGCACTTCCATGTCCCCAGCTGTAAAATACAGAGATGTCAGACTGATTGGTGCGTCAGATGTTACCAACCTGGGGGCATCGCTGTACTTACTTACAGTGCATTAATTGAATCAATATTCGGATATAAAGTGTAAGTGGAATCTACAAGAAGTAACATCTCAGTCATGCAGAAGATAGATCAACTCCACCAGAAAGCAATACAGCATATACGAACATTGCATGACATACCTGCAGTTTCACAGAAAGGCTCCTGTGGCACTTGGCAAGATCAGTCACTGGGAAAATGATGTTTAACAAAGCCCCTGTGAATCACAGATAGTTGCAATATGTGATCTGAAACAGACAGTTACCATTTTTCTTAATTACAAGCAGCCAGCTGGTGTTTAATTGCAATAGATGGGTATTTTTTAAACTGACAAGAGTTTTCAGTGATGGGTAATTCATTTTAATAAATTTTAGTGAAATAAGGAAAGGCTTTGATCTTAAAAAATGAGGCTTTGACACTAAGGAGCCTATCTCTCTCTCTCTGGTAGAAATCTAAGGAAGAAAAGCCTTAAAGAGAAAGGAAATGCATAAACAGCTCATGCTTGATAGATTTCTTTTCTGGTGGCAGCGTGCAGGAAGACAACAGAATGCTATTTGTGTGTGCTATTTGTGAGAGGCATAAAGGCAACAGGGAACGGGCAGTTATTGTATGGACAGCAAAAGTCATGGTCCAGTGCACATGAATACGGTAGCGGGTAAGCGTGTGCTTGCTATATGGCATAAGAGTTAGGGATCATTATGATTCCAGCTGTGCCTGGAAAATGCTGGGGATGGTGAGGAGCTCTCTTCGTTTATTGGGAGGATCTTTGTTTGGAAAGCTGGATGCCTGCAGGACTTCCGAATAATTCCTGGGAACTTCTCGCTCGGCTTTTTGTCTCTTTCTTCTTGCTGCTGCAAGTGCCACTGGCAGCTGCTACTGAGCCAGCTCTTATCTGCCAGCCCCCCCCCCCCAGACAGCCAGCAAGGTGCCTTGTTGGCCAACCACTGCCTTGGGAGTGCTTTCCTGGGGAGAGGGGGAAAGTATGGGGACCTATCATCTCTGAACATGGGTAGGTGAAATGCTTAGGCCTTGGTGGGGTTTGATCTATTATCTGCTGCTTATCTGCTTCTATTTTTCTTTCATCTTACCCATATCATGCTGTGGTCAAAAATGTTACATTGTGGCAATTAATGCTGAGAATAAAGAACAATATCTTGTAAAAAAATTAAATTAGCATTAGTGTTCTTTAATTACTAATTCAAACTAACAAACAAAAACCAAAACAGTGATTATAGCACTTTCAGAGCTTTCTTCCCATAATGTACAATGCAAAGTAAGGAAAAGATGAAAGAACCAAGGCCCACAAGCACCTAGCTCCATTTTGGAGGGACCATGTGTATTGACCCAGAGAAGCAAAATACTCCAAACTGCAGAATGACAAACACTCTGCATTAGTCCTACACAGGCCTTGATGGCAAATATTCGCCCAGTCAAAAAATGGGAGTGTGCTCTGTGAGATCAACTTTTAGTTTCAAGACACAACTTCTGAATGCATATTGCCAAGCCAGTGAAGCTATGCTATGGAAAGATATATCCTGCTGAATGTAGTTGCTTGCTGTCCTGCCCTAAAACCTGTACTTCTGTTGGAAAAGGTGACAAAGATCTTTGCAGGTGCACTTCCAGATATCTCTGTTCTGCCAGTCTGAATGAAAAGGTGAACACGTGTTGGCACGTTTGTTAGCTGACACAAAGCAAAGGTGTTTTCACCACCAGTGGTTATTGATTGGTGCTGGCACAGGAAAGAGGTGAGAAGAGGCAACGTGGGGCGGTTATTGATGTGTTGTGGCACAGAAGAGAGATGAGAGGAGGTAACACCAGGCACCACCAGCCCAGCCCAGGTGGGATGGCTGCTGCTGCTGATGCCAAGACCCAGGGTCTTTATGGCCCCGTTCCCTGGAAGATGCCGGCACAAAGTCCTCCACTGGGGAGAGAAGGCAGCACTTCATTTTTCATGGCAGTGTGTCCCCTGCTTCCAAGTTCACCTTCTTCTCGGCTGACCTTGTGGGGAAGACAGGTGATGACAGGGTGCCACAGCTTCCTACCCCCTCCCAGGCCCGGCGCCTGAAGTGTCCCTTACCCAGTGCCTGCCACAAGCAGATCAGATGGCAGATGGCATTTCTGAACCCCTGGGTTATTTTATCCCTTAGGATAAATAAGGTTTAAAAAATGTTTGACCCCAGAGCTCAAAATCCGTCTTTCAAGCACGAGTGCTTTTGCAGTAGCAGCAAATGTCCACAGTGTGGCGCCAGTGTAACGGCGATCTGGGCCTTCTCGCCGATAATGACAGCATGTGAGAGCCGACGCCTAATTACCATTTGTGTTTTTAAACACTGAGACAGACACAGTCTGCCCTTCAGGATGTCCAAACACTGACACAGCTCAAAGTGTTCCTTTTTCAGTGCCATTTGCCTCTGCTCTCTCAGCTTTATGTGGTCCTAAACCAGTACGGTTCAACCGCATCCCCTGGGTACCAGTCCTTCAGCAGGCCAGCACCCGCGAATCCACGACCCATCAATAGTGACAGACGCAGGAGCCTCCCCCATGACCACTACCACCCCTCGGCATGCCTGCTCCCACCAGCGACTGCGGCAGAACCAGAAGAGGATGGGCTATGATTTTTCAGGCTTGTGGCAAAATGAGTTTCAAAAGACTTTCAGCACATTTCTTCTGAGGAAACCCACACTTTTGTCTGAAAACAAAGGCTATTTCTTTTCATTGATATGGACCCCGTGAAGCAGGTATCACTGAGCTGTGACTTGAGGAGCATCCTACCTTCCTAAAGGAAAGGTGTGCTTAATGGTGTAGAAACCCCCGCAGGGACAGAATCATGATGATGGAGCCTGGATGGACTGATACAACCTGCTGAAGTGTCCTGCAAGAAACAGGCAGCTGCACCAAGCACTAGAATAAATGACAATTAAATGACTTACTGGTATTTCTGGTTTTAGATGTCTTCAGATCTGAAGGAGCTTTTCTGGAGGCTTCTTTATGGTGAGTTAAGCAGATAAAGTGAGTTAAACCCTTGACGGTGTAATAGACATAGAGGAAAGAGTCCCAGACTGTTTTTCATTATCTAACATAATGCTCTGTAGACAGTATCTTAAGCAATGCAAATGAATGTTATTTGTCTTTAGGAGCTTGTTGCCTATGTAACTAGCAAAGGCTGACTTACACCTCGATCACCCAGACCTTCCATTTACAGTGTCAATCCCTGCCTACAAGAGAGATTGTAACAGATGTAGTGGCAGTGTCCCTACCCCAGGATTACATCGCTTTGGGCCACCACTGATTTGAGCCATAATGTTCCCCATCACACACACAGAACTTTGGAAAGCTCATTTGTCATTACTACAATTGTTAGTTTTACATTATACTCTGTCTGCTTGGCCCCTAAATATCCCTATTGGCATTTCCCTATTAAATGTCATGTAAGATTCTGCAAGAATCTCATGATTTTTAATGAGTATAACTGAGAAGACTGATAACCCATCAGTACAGTGTGAAGGATGAATGCTTTGTGGCATAGATTGCAACAGATTTCTAAAGAGCTGTTTATTAAAGTAAAAATAAATATTGGAAGGTATTTAGGAATTCATGGAAGCTGTAACATAATAAGAAGTGTCCACAGTAATATATCATCACTTGAGGACATCTACTGTATGGCTATTTCCATATTTGTTGTGGGGATAGCTGCATGAAAGTTTTCAGTAGGAAAAAGGAACAATAAATGTTTGAGCATCTGAAGTCTGACAGAAATGAGTCTGTATCATTCACAGTTCAGTTTGCATAGCACATTTTAGATCAAGGCCCTTAAATACGTGGAAAAAACAACAAGTGGAATATTACAATATCATGTAAATTATGAAGGCGTGTGCCGCAAACACTAAAATCTACAAGTAGCCATACAAAAAAGTGTGGATAGATGTTGGTTGCAAGAAAAAGTGAAGAGGAATAATTCATTGATAAAGCAGTGTCTGTAACATGCAGGCATTTCGGGGCAGAAATGGATTTGTAAAAGTAAGAACTAAAATGTTTGTAGAAGAATTGAGATAGAAATTACAATTCTGTGTTTGGAAATGAACAACTGAAAGCAGACAGCAACGAGACTGAGACTCAGGGGACTGGAATGAATGCTTTTGGCAATTTAAAGAGGCCTCATCAATCGCTGATCTAAATTGTCATTTTTCTTTGTCTGACCAGACCTAAAAACCTCTTCCAGGGCTGGTGGGGAAGTGTCTTGCATCTGTAATGTAAGACAAGCAGGGATCTTTTCTGCTATGTCTTGCTCTGGTTGGAAATGTAAAACCAGTTGTCACAGCCGCTGCATGGCAGATGAGGATGCTCATGTGAGCCTTGTGGCATGGCCCCAAAGTGCAGGTAATTATCAGGGTGATTAGTGCAGGTAATTATCAGGGTGATGCAGGACTGCCAGCTGCACCACTTTGCCACTGACCTTTTGAGGTGGAGTATGTTGTTGACATCAATGGCTGTTTTCCTTTGCCATATGTTCAGGACACTTGTGACATCAAACACCTCAATTTTCCTTTCTTAAAGAAAGACTCAACCTCTCATGATGGCAGTGAGAATTCAATCTCACAATAGCTGAACACAAGATGACACTCATTTCCAAGAGCTTTATTTTCATGTTTGCTCTTAAAAGTTGTAGGAAAGGAAACTTGTGGTTTGAAAGGAAAAGGGGAAGATTTTCAGTTGCATTCTGGTGTAAGAGTGTTGTTGGAGGAATGTTAATTTCATTATCATGTTGCAAAACGGTTCTTTTTCATGTTGCATACAGTTGGAGGGATGATATGATCTACAAAGTTATGGCTTAATTTTATTGTGATGAAATAAAAACATTGTAATTTGATTATTTTTTGTTCCCTTTGGCTTCCTGTACAAAGTGGCAATTACAGACATGAAGTAGGTATAACTTATTTTATAACTGTAAATGAACATGCCCACATTATTCTGTTTCGGCCACATGCCTCTGATAGCTATGGCCTTGTTCTTGCTTACAGAATTGTCTGCATAATGATGAAAGCCAGTGATTTTTTGGAAATGATGCAGGACAGACAAATTTCCCCATAACAGACTTCACAAGAAACACTGCTTTGAGATTATATTTTTAATCTATCAGACATTCTGACGCTACCTGAAAAATTATAGTAATTTAAACTGATATGGCAAACATTTCACCTGCTCTTTAACAAAAAAGTTCTAAATAAAAGGAGAAAAACTGGAAGGAAGGCTAGTCCTTAACCACAGTGAGAGTTGAAGTGCAGAGGGGAAGACGATTACAGGCATTTCTGTAAAGGTGCAGATGCTGATGGTACATTTTGTTCAGTTGGTTTTACATTCCCGTTTCTGTTGAGGACCGGGTGATGAACAGTGTGAGAGTTGTAAAGGTTTTCTTTCCAGTTGGAAAGTTTATAATACTCTATGTTTTGTTATTTTCAGGCTACTTATACAGACATAGTAAGATAATCATTGTGGTTCTGGCAAAATTGAGCTCCATTAAACTTTACTATGTTCCTATGCTTCATATGTATATGAATACACACCCACACCCTACACTCAGCACACACACATGCGTGAGAACAGAGAAGGAAAACCACCAGTAAACCTTTAAGTTGTGCTGCTGCGTGACATCTGGGTGTTCTGCTGGAAACCTTCCCAGAATCTCCCATCCACAGGCACTCCAATAGGCAAGGGAATCGGGAAGACAGCAGCTGGCCAGGAGAGCTTGATTTGAGAGGCCATGAATAAGAAACAGAGCCATGATCACTCACAAACTGCAGGGCTGGATCCTACGTGCTGTATGCTAGAAGGTGCAGAGATGCCTTCCTATTATTTTACAAAATGTGCAAATTATTATCCCGAATTGCCAGACACTGTCCGTGATGTGCCAGCACTTCTGCACGTCAGAAGAACAAGGTTTTTATGCTGGTCAAAAGAAATACACATGAAGTTGGGAAACATTTGTCTTCTCCAGAGGAAGAAGGATAGAGAGGATAAGTTTTGCTAAAGAAATCACAAGTTTTCTGAAAACTCCAAGTAAAACCTATTGACCAAGAGTCTTGGAAAGCAAATGAGTTGTAGGTTAAAAAGGCAAAAGTACAGAATTGGCTACCGGTGGTAATGACTGTACTGTGTGATGTGGGAATACCTCCCGTCTCCCGGCTTTGGGTACTCAACAAGCTATGTCCTGATGATTCCTTGGGGAAATGTGCATCATCCTTCTTCACTCACTCCCATTTCCTTTAGAAATGGAGGAAGAAGAAAATCTGGTTTCATCAGAAATAGGGATGGTCAGACCTAAAGACGATGCGGACAATTTGCTGTACCAGTGTTCAGAGGTCAGTGCTCAGGTAGGTCTGAATACCTCATCTTCCTGTATGCCAAACCTTTTTAATTCTCTACACAGTGAGCATTACCATGGAGAGGTTTGAATTTATCCAAACATGTCAGAATCGTAGTCTGTTTACAAATTCAAGTCCTGTTTCTGTTTGAGTGCAAGATGGACTAGCTTGAACTGCTGCAGGAATGTCCTACTCTTATACTGCATTGTTGATCCACAGGTACATAGTTGCAGCTCAGGCAGCTGATGAGCAGGTTGAACTTGAGTTAAAAAACTCCTGCATGATCAAAACTGACAAATATGAATGAAACTGCTGTAAACTGGGTTCAGCTTTTCACTGTGTACTACCACCTTTGGTTTGTATTCTAAATTAAAGATCATAAAGTGTTAAAGTATGATCTTTACCATTATGAGAAACAAAAGGAATGTGTCCATCTTATTTATTTGGTTTGCTGTGAGCCTAAAACCCAACAAAACCAGAAGCAGAAAAAACCTTGGGAATTTAAGAACAAAGATCTGTTCAGTTTTAAGATGTTTAGGGAAGAGTTCTGGTGTAAAGCCCTCAGTGTACAATTGCAGATACCGCTGGCTATTTTGTGTTGGCTGTCTCTTAAGGAAAAAAGAAGGTGTAGAATTCAGCATTTCTTGGAAAGGCGAAAAAACATAAGAGTGATGAAATTTTTTTTGCAACACTTTGCAGTGCTCCCTTGGTTGATGCCATCTGCCTTGCATTAAAAACTTAAACCTGATAAAGAAACTGTTATCACGGCTTTACACACCACATATTTTGCAAACAAAGCCAAGGCATACGCTACTGGACACTTTGAAATTTGCTTCCCTCCCAGCCAACTTTGGGACTGCCTGAGCCAAACCATGCTCTTAATGGGGTCCCGTTTTTCACATTATTGGCATTTTGAATGGAAACCTATGTTCCCACTTCACCGCAGCGTGGGAAAACAAGGCAGAAGGAAACACGTAACTCTACAGGCACAGAAAAGCAGTCTGGGAACCCAGATTAGCACAGTTTATAGTGAAAAGGACCTAGATTGTTTAAAATCTACAACCACTGGCATTTTTAAGAGAAAATATAAAAATACACTTTTCAGAGTACAAAAACTTACATCTCTACCAGATGCATGGAGCTTGAAGATACTTGTTTTGTTTCCCAAAGAAAAAGAAGGGGAATGTTAGGACCTTCTGCCAGTCAGAATGTGCACTCCCACGGCTGTGAGAGCAGGGTACATCCCCAAAGTGCTGAATTGCTAAAATATTGTTTGTGAAGTAAATTAGACCAGATTACAAGCTTTATTAATATGAGTACTGAGGGAGACCTTGAGCAACACTTTCAAGACTTGATTTCTACAGGTTGTGAGGTTTCAGTATACAACTTCACTGCTGATAACAGCCTTAACAGCCTACGTATTTAGAAAGCCTGCCAAAGACTATTACACATACTCTGGCATTAGAAAAGCTTTAATAGTCTTTTTCACCATTTGCTAAGGCTCACGTGGCGAAACACAGTCTGCTGCACAGGTCATGATACACTCGCCTGGACCTTGCCACCGCCTCCATGCTCCCCATGTTACATGGGAGAAAGCAAACCCTTCTCCACAGATACTTGGAAGAACACTTAAGCAAGACATCAACAGTTCAAATACATCCCAGATTTTGTGTCATCAGATCTAAAAACAGATGGATGCGAGCTGTCGGGAGGAATGACCTCCACAAATTCAAGGGGAGTATGCTGAAAACAGCCAACTGTCACAAAAAAATCCACTCAGTTTCTAGACTAATGCATAGGCCCTATTGATATGCTCATACTAATAATTCAGTTTGCTAAGCACTGATTCCAGGAACATGAAAAGACTCAGCTCCTACAACTGTGAAAAAGGAAGAGCTGGGAGGGACTCCTGGAGGCATCTCATCCAAGCCCCTGCTCAGCATTGGACCATCTTCAAAGCTGCAGCAATGCTGGCAGTCTGCCTGTACCAACGAAGAGGGCAGCTGCCCACAAGGCCTATTGGGCATGATGCCTGCCAAAGTGTGCTCGAAATCTGTGTGAGAACACATTAGCTGCAACAGACCCGGGAAGCTTCCCATAGTTTTCCAGCATAGACTGCCACATCCCACTGCATGGCAACACTCCTAGGCAAGCCTGAGCTTGTACCCTAGAAATACCCTGCAAAGTCACATTTATGTCTTCCTTCATCGGTAGGGACAGCACCGGCTCTTTTGTCAGGATTTTTTTATTACGAGAAGAGAGTGTCACAGAAAAATTCAGGCATTGCCCCCAAAACTTCGGAAAATCAATAGAGGTAGGAACTGTACTTTTCTCTAATTCTCACAGGGTCCAGCGACAGCAATAGAAGGTACTTTAGTTTAAAAAGAAAAGGAATAATTTGTACTATTGAACAATTGCAACCATGATTGTTGTGCAGTAATGCAGATGTTGGCAAGCTCTGCATAAAGAATTTCTTGGTAAATCCCAGTTTTGTAGAAAGTTTGCCTGCTGCTCATATTGGTGAAGAATTGATTTGAAGCAATTGGATAGATTCTGGTATTATACCTCAGTTGATGGATTCTGCTTTTGAAAGGAATTATATTGAAAAGGCTTTGCCAAGTCCATGCACCACAAGGACAGGAATATCCTGTGTATCCTATTGGGATGAAAAGGCCAGTACATGAAATCCAGAATGTATGGTTCTGCTTTAAAACACTTGGAATAAGATGTAGTTTTCAAACCTGATATAATATGCAGCTAACACCTTGCTTTCTCTGTGAGTGCTACCATGATGTATTCTGGATCCTGAGTGCGGGACTGAAATGTTCCAGTGGATGTTTTTTGATTGAGCACAAGGCTTTTTTTCTCTATATTGGGCTGCAGTATATATTCAGACAAAAAGCAAATGACAATTGTAAAGGGAGAGGATGCAGCAGCAGATCCTTTCAAAAGACTTTGAAAAAACAAAACACAAGGAGCTAAAGTGAAGAGGAAAATTACCGCTTCAAGTGCCCCACCCAGTCCTCCCTGCCCTTGAAGAAAGCTGTGCTGTGTTCTGCTTCAAATGATTTAGCTACAGCCATTTCAAAAATAGCCTCAATACCTTAAAAGGAAAAATCCCTTTGACTAATGGCAAATTGGGGTTCTGAAGAAGTAGCATAACTCATAAAAAGCCTGAGTAGAACATGGATGCTTTAAAAAGACAGAAACAGTCAGTTCCTTCCTTCCTTCCTTTCCTTCCTCCCTCCCTTCCTTCCTCCCTCCCTTCCTTC
>JANRGW010008478.1:0-16326 GCA_024733675.1 Psilopsiagon aymara | reverse complement strand
CCCCCCCCCCCCCCCCTTTTTTGGAGGGGGGGGGGGAAGAAGGAGGGGGAAGTGAGTGAACAAAACTGCTTGTTTTAGGGCTTAAACCATGACAGCTCTTTTAGGAGGAGGAAGTGAGTGAACAAACTGCGTGGCTAATTTACAGCTTAAACCACGACACCAGGTCAAGCCTAGTCTGGTCTGACAGCTTACTGCTGCTACACACTGCTGAAAAATGGCTTATCCTGGCTCACCCACATACACATTACCTCCTGGGTGCCACCCTACTTGAGCCTATTCAGACAGGTATAACCTATCTCCAGGACAGATGCCAGATTGGATACCATTTTCCTAGTTTTATTATGATTTTTATATAAGTGTTTTACTATACCAATTATTCCAAAATAATTTGCTTCCTGCCCTAGAAGACACAGTCTTGTGTTACATCTGAGGGCAATAAAAGTAATAATGAGAATAAAATCATCAACATGTCTTCATCCTACAGCTTTCTTTTGTAGTGTTTTCACTTTTTCCTCTCTCCTGCTTTTTGCTTGCTTCCTTCACCTAGCACCTTCATTACTTCTGAAAGAAGTGAACATTTTAAATTTCATTATTGCTGCAAATTGGGCTTGTTTTGGTTTTGTTTGCTTTTTTAAAAATATTATGAAAGGGAGAAAGGAAGACCTTTAAGTAAAATGTTTATTGAAAATAGCAAATAAACCAACAATAGCTACAGGACTGACCACAACATCTACAGCCTATTAACCACAATATCAAAGCAGTTTGTCCTAAACAAACCAAGAGGATGATTCAAGGGTTTCTGGATGTAAAAGAATAATAGTCAGACCCTTGGATAGCAGAACCAGCAAATAGATAAAAGCAAGCTTTCACTCCTATGCTTAGCTTTATTTACTATTAATAAAAGGTTAATTCTGTTTTTTATCTCTACTCTAATATTTGTGCATTTATCTTAATAAAACTCTTAACATCCTGGTTTATGTTCCCCAGAAGTAATTCAAAAGTTCATCAGAATAGACCTGTTCTGACATGATCAGATGAATAAATGCCATTTTAGAGTAGTTATTGTGGTGACTTGAAAGATTTCTTGTAAAGAAAACCCTTGTATGATTCTCTAGTCATTTCCAGGCCACAGAAGTGATAAACCTAACAAGACTGAAATCTCGATGCCTAAAAAATGCTGAGAATGCGGATTCCAGAAGTCACTTTCTGCAACATCTAACATTTCTTTAACAAGAGATGCTATTTTTATTCTGTACTGCTTACTGTTCTTGTCTTTTTTTTTTTGCCAGTAATAACTTACCACAGGACTAGTTGGTTCATTTTTACATCTTCATAGAAAAGTCAAAGTGCAGCCACCAAGACTTCTTTATGTTATTGTATGTCTTCTGAAAAGACAACTAGACCTAAATAAAACCAAACAATGATTATGGTTTTTTAACTTTCTCAGAAAACGTGTAGAGAAACATGGCTAATTTTCCTAATATAATCTTTTTTAAATCACATATACAAACATATCTATATATGGATAGCTTTTATACATTATTAGTGTCTATGTAAAAAAGCTGCTAAGAAAAACCCCTATTTTTATTTGGTCATGTCATACAAGTTTTATGATCAACTTCCACAGAACCATGGAAAACAGTGTTTAGAATCAAACTTTTCTATTTCCAAATTCTTTTCAGACATGCATTTTCCAGACAGCTAAGCGCAGCCCTATTTATTACAAAACCATTATAACTACTGTTTATGAGAAAGTCTTTTCCCCCCACAGTGCTGAAGTCAGCAAAGCTTCCAGTGAAGTAGATAGAATATATGATCATTCCTCTTCCAAGCTTCAAATTATTGATATACCCAAATAGGACTTCAATGAATTGACTTAATTATTAAGCCATATTTATATTCCAATGATCTCCTTATACACATGCTTCAGAACTTTTCTGATCCCTATACAGTTTAGAAATACATTTCTTTACAGCTGAATATGGTATAATTTTGCTTCCAGTTGTGGGAAGAGAGGAAGACACTACTTCAGGTTTCCCATTTGTCCCCAATTATTTCAGAATGATTATGACTGCACATCAGCTTTGGGCTGGATGCCCACAATCACCTGGAGGCACTGAAAGAGCTCAAAGATACTCACTTATGGTTTTGTTTCTACATAGCAGGTTATAGACACCATCACATGTGATATTAAAAGGACTTCTCCCTTGTCCTGCATCACTGATCACCTCCTTTTACCCCAGTGCAGCATGGAATATAATGCTGTTTCAACACAAAAGATCAGACGTCTCTGATCTCTTTCCATACAAACACACTCTCTATTAATTAGTATATATATATATACACTTATATACACAGAGATGTTACACAATGAAGGAGAAAACCCAGAAAATACTAGCACTGTATGGCTCAGAACTGCAAACATACAGTCGGGAAGCCCAGCGGCCTCTCACAGAAAAGGTTTATTCCGCATTTGTCTATGCTTGTAGAAACACAAGTTGATGCATGAGCTCCCTAACGGGTGGATTTTTTCCATACTGCTTTTCAAAAAGCATGATATCTCCCGGTGACTTGTGAGGAAAATCCTATTACTCAATGCAGATCAAAAAAACCCCACCGATGTGGCTCTTAGGTGTACCATGGTCAACAATTTTTGGTACCTATATCAATATACATATGATTGGAACCTGGAAACATGCATATGCCTCAGTGGTAACTGCAAATGTTAGAAGCAAGTTGGTATTAATCTGTATCACCATTATGAAGTCACCTAGATAAGTTAGAAGGCTTTGTACAACTGCTGTCATCACCTTTATATTCCCACATACCTCTTGTTCTCACTATGCAAGATCTTTGAGCCTATGCACGCCTTCATATCCCACTAGAGTCTGTACTTAGGTACTTAGGGTTAGCTCTGGAACACACAAAAATAATGAAAACCCTCCCACTGGATTCAGCAGTAGCACTTCAAGTCTTTAGACAGACCATTTGTCAAGTGTTAGGAAAATCTGTGCCTTATAAAATAAAACTGCTCTTCATTCTTACTGCATCTTAAAAGATGTGACAGAGTATTTTAAACTTGCTGCCTTTCTATGAGAAGAAGAAACAAGAGGAACAATAGCTACAGAAATTAATCAGACAAAAACAGGGGGGGTAAGGGATTAAAAAACCTCAGTAACTCCACCAAAATATATCAAAATCAACAGTTAAGTGTAACAAACAAATGCAGGGGGAGATGTTTTTAAATTTCCCCTCTCTTCCTGACCCAAATTAATGGTTGCCTTAGGCTGGGCAATCACAGAAGAAATAACACTTGCCAATGTTTGTGAAAGTACAATAGAATCTTAATTATGATGACAGCCTACAGCTACAACAGCACGAAGAATTAAGACAGAAAGATGATGCATAGGCAGTTTTTGATTGTGATTAAAATATCAAGGCATCTGTTTTAAAGATTTTGAGCTATTTTTAAAAAAATCCCTCCCCTCACACAGGCTGGGGTCTGAATTCCTAGAGCAAGTGAAGTTTTACCTTTTCATTTCATGACCAACAGATTGGGGTACAGACTGCAAGCAGTGTTCCACAGATTCACTGGCATCAATACCTCTGTGGATATCAGCACAGTCATGTAAAGAAACAGTATAACACAACTCTTCTTCATGACAGATCCAGCTGCTGGCTTATTTAATTAAACCCTTCCCAACCACAGGCAGAGTTGAAACAGTTCGAGATCCTGGGATAAAAGGTGCCAGGGAAGATAGACCCATTATTTATTACCCTGTAACCAAGACCATATACAAAAGACTAACCAACAGCCTTTCCAATCTCACAACTGCCATCTGGCACTGAAAGCTCTGCAAAAGTGCTTTCCCACTTGCTTTTATAACAGTGTAATTTGAATATGTGGTATATGGCATATTGCCATTTCCATTTTTTGAGTGCAAAAGCCTTGTGCAGGGAACAGGGAGTACAGCCAATAGAACCAGATCTACTGAGAAATTTAAATCAAAATTCGTTGTTTCTTGGGCGAACAGCAAACATTTTTTCTTGGCTTACTCTTCATGTTCAACATTATTTCTTCAAATGAACTATTAAGACAAACTTTTAGTAAAAGCATTATCAATAAGGGGTGAATTCTTCAACTCTGCTAAAATTCATTTTTGCCAGAAAGGATTTACAGCCTATTTATATATACACAACCTGTGTACGAATCAGCATTCTTGCAGGAACAGCAGAATGCCTCACACAACAGGCTGGGCAGAGGCATAGAACTGTCAAATCTCAACACACAAGGAGGCCATGGGTGTCACTGCATTCAGCTCTACTACATAGCTGCACAATTTGACAGCCTCTGGGAATCTGACAGCAAGGGGAAGCTCTGTCTGACTTACCCTCAATGTGCCAAGCATGAAATTGCTGAAGAGCAGTATTCAACCATACATTCATAACCACCCCATTTCAGAGAAGTCAGCCTCGAAACCAAAGCTTCCAGATGTTACAGACACTGCAGAAGGCTGCATTTCCGTCTGAGAAGTGTGCATGATACATGCAACATAAGTGAAAACAAGTAATTACTGATATGAAGCCAAATACTCTCATTTAGTTCCTAAAGCAGATAAAAGGCAAATACATACTGTTGAAAGAGTAATCTCTTTTATCCAATTTACATTATCCTCAAAAGTATAATAACCAAAAAGATAGTAGTGTTTACAGACCTGTTTCTGTTGGAATAAGAGAGATACAAGATTCTTGGTGAATTTTGTTTGTACATGACACTTGATATTTTCTGCTATTTGATAAAAAAGACCAGGTACTCTTTGAGAAAATATTTTTTTTAAGTGAAACCAGAACACAGGCTCACAAATTCCAGGACCAGTCATATAGGAGAGAACAAAAACTACATTATACAAATCATGGTCTCAGAGTGCAATCCTTTAAGCCAAAGGGTCTCCATCTCTAGATTGCAATGAATCAGTATACTTGGTTAAATTCCTATATCAACTATAAAGCAGCAAAACTTCAGAATATCCCAGTCATGTTCTCAAGATGCCCTTTTCATTTTTCTCAGGTTAATACCTTATTTCTGTACACATTACTTACTAAGAGAGAGAGAGAGAGAGAGAGAGTAAAGAGGGAATAGAGAGGGAATAGATGGGGAGAATCACCTCCTTCGATCTGCTGGCCATGCTCCTTTTGATGCAGCCCAGGATACAGTTGGCTTTCTGGGCTGCGAGCTAACACTGCTGGCTCATATTGAGCTTCTCATCAACCAAGCTGGTGAACTTGCTGAGAGTGCACTCAATCCCATTGTTCATGTCACTGACAAAGTTGGTGAACAGGATTGGACCCAATACCAACCCCTGAGGAACACCACTTAGATACCAAGCCACTGACCACAACTCTGAGCACAACCATCCAGCCAGATCCTTACGGACCAAGTGATCTATCCATCAAATCCATGCCTCGCCAGTTTAGAGACAAGGATGACACAAGTCAAGTGCCTTGCACAAGTCCAGATAAATGACATCATTCACTCTTCCTTTATCCACCAACCCTGTGGCCCCATCACAGGTGGCCGCCAGATTTGTCAGGCACGACTTGCCCTTAGTGAAGCCATGTTGACTGTCACCAGTCATCCGCTTACTGTCCATGTGCCTTAGCATAGTTTCTGGGGTAATAAAATCGTAGTCAGTGACAGATGTAGGCAAATTCTCCGCTGTGAATTGAAGTGTCATGGCTTTTTTTTTTTTTCCTTAAGCACAAATCTGGGGGAAAAAAAAAAAGTCACAGTCTTTGCTAGTTTCATTATTTGAAACCAAGTAATGTAGCACATGCAGAGCAAACAGATCAGTAAAGCCAAAGCATGCATTTCCATACAGCTCCAAAATATGATTTCACTCCTATATATAAAACTGCAAATTTCATTTTTTAAATTGATGTTGATATTTTTGAGGACTAGATAAGAATGTGGGTTGTAGCATGACTGAAATGAGAGAAGAGAACAGAGGCTGGAATGGTGAGCAGAAGGTGAGCAAGGGAGGAAAGAAAGCCTGTACCAGATTCAGAAGCACTACAGTTACTGACAGTGCAGCTGTTGACCACAAAGGTCATGCTCAAGAACAGAATTGGTACTCATTTGTTCACACATATGGCTAAAATCCAGCTTAGAATAAGCAAACTATCTGCATGACTATTAAGAATTTTTGAAGGTGATATTATTGTGCAGAATATTTTTCATTAACTTAAACTTTGCTTGAATGCATGAATGCTTATTTGCATGTATTTGTCCTCCAAAATTATGTCAACTGGTCAATTATATTCCGACACAATATGCTTGTAATGCTGTGGATCACCTCTTCATAGCATGAAGACTGCAATTGGGGTGCCTTTTTCTCCACCTAGTTACAAATCTCACCGGAAATAAGTTAGGTTCTCCAATTTCCAGACACCAGGCAACACCATCTTATTTAGGAATCACAGTGCTCTGGTGTCAACAACTTGAGCCCATATCAGACACTGACATCTCCTTGTAATTCCAAGAGAGAGAGAGCAAGAGCAAACTCCTGCCCTGTGAGGAATTTGTTGAAGCTTTGAGCAAAAAGGTCTAAAAACAAAACCATAAAATCCATTAATAAAGAAATATGGAGCTATTTATCAATCTACTTACACAAGACATTTCCTTAAGATAAATAAGAAATATGTTATCTTTTTTTTTCTTTAATAAACCTAAATTGGATTAATGTCAATAACATTTATCTGACCCCTTGGAGCACTCAATCTCATTTATTCAGGCTTCTTACAGCACATATACCAGCATATCCCTCCAAGTAATCAACTCTGCTTTTCCTGAGAGCCTGGGAAAGAATGCACTAAGGTATTGTATTATCACTTATTGAAGGAAAAATATTTCAGCCACTATTACCTTGTGAGATAGACTGTGTCACCCGTCATTACATGGAAATTCTTTAGCAACAGGAAAGGAAAGCTGTGACTCTGACAGCATCTTTCTGGCTTTTCTAGTATGCTCTCTTCAAACTCCCTCACATTTTGAAACAATCCTGACCACTAAATTCTTCTATCCCTCGTCCTTTTCATTTCTCTATCCATGGAGCATAATATCAATGCTACCATTAGGACAGCAGAAAGCATTTCATTTTCTCCTTCTCTTGATCATGTAAGCCAAGTGAAGAACCAGTTCTTCATAATTTGTTTAAACTACTTGGAAAGAACCAATTCAGTTATATTAAGAATGATACTACTCCTATCACATAATCAGTGCTTAAAGCGAATGCAGTATCTGGGTTTAAGGGCATTACTCAGAGAATGTGGGGGCCAGAAACAGCCATCTCCCTCAGACAGAGTATTCCTCATCTGAAAGAAACCAGCACTTTCTGGTTTTATGAAGCTGGGAGGTAGGAAATCCTGCCTTTATAGTTAGCTCCCAGCTGACCCCAAGTGGATTCTGAAAGCAATTAATGTGCATTTGGCACTTGTTCCAGCATATGCAGAAACCAGGGCACACAAGAGAGACTCATGCGACTACGCAAACAGTTAGGAGCTTGCCTAAGACATACACTGGGCCTTGGAAGCTGAGAAAGGCTTACGGTTTGGTGATAATTGAGGTGTAACACACAAATTGTGAACCGTCATTCTACCTGGGTGGTAGGTGTGCTAGGGAGCTTGAAAGTCAGCAGGACAGAGGAGGCAGCACAGCAGCCTTGCATTTTAAATGGATCTTGCTTTTCTGTGCAGCAGAAGCCATAGGATCACAAAACTGTGCTGAAGCACAGGCTTAATCCTGTTTCACTTAAGGGCTGAAACTTCTCCAGGTCTTGTTAGTTTTACAGACTTCCAGGTGGAGCACCTTCTGCCCAGCTGTGGTGATAGTCTCCCCTCAAAACTCAAGAATCCCAAAAGAAAAGAAGTGCTGGTATGGCATGTCACTGCATGCTGCCACACTTCAAATGCTGCCTATGGATGTGCCACTGCATTTTCTCTTCAAATTGCAGATCTTTTGAAAAAAGAAATCACAAAGTAATGTATGGAAAGAAACACATCCTAATTAATACAAATAGTAGTCATAACAATAAGAAATTACTTCTAAAAATTAGCATAACTGAGTCAGCAAAGAATAAAAGAAGTCTTCTCACTTTGAGAGTTTTTCACAGAAAATGTTAATAATGGGAGAAATTGCAAGATTATTTAAATGTTTATGTCCTTATTTTGATAAAACTTTGGTTGTTTTCCATGAACCTAGAAATTTAGTGTATGACTGCAAGTCTAAGCCTGCAGAGTGTTCACGTTACAAGCGTGCACCCCTTGGTGCACTAAACCAAAATGTGAATTTGGCAAAAAAATTGTGGTTAGACTAGCTCAATAAAAAAAGTCCTATGAAGCCCATGAAAACATACTATATTCGTGGTACATTTGGCACCATTTCCCCTTTGATCCTTATTAACATAAACAATTGCTTTATTTTAGAACACACAGCAAGTAGGTTCCACCACAGAGGAGTTTGGTGTGGGCAACAAGCTCTTTCTGAATATACACATACTAATTACATTGTCCTGCATACTTAAACTGAAGCGCTCAAGATGAGTTTCTGAAGAAAGCCAGACTAAATAGGATTACGCCCTTCTTGAACAAATGTAAGCAGCTGGCAGTATTCTGTCACAGCCTATAACAGGGTGAGGGAAAAAGTCTGGTTTGTTTCTAAGGTGACCCTGTGTTATGTTTTAAGTAGACCCAATATATACGAGATGATTTTGGGACTGACAGACAAGATTGGTGTGTCTTGCTACCCCAAAGAGAGATAGCCTTGGCTTGGGTCCAGCCAAGCCAGCTCTGCAGGGATATTCTAGAGGTGTTGGGCAGGCAGCCTAAGTCACAGGCATAGAAAATGAGGACTTTCCCCTGTTTAAGGACTTTTTCATTTGGTTTGCTCTTTGCTTATATTTTCTGCTGCTGCTTTAGTCAACTTCTTGCTGCTGTGCAAGTTAGATGCCATCAAGCATCAGTAGGGGGATGCATGGTCTGGATTTTTTTATACTGGGTAAAAGGGAGTGTGCAATTAACATCTTGTCATCACTGGTTTTCAAATTAGTGTGCCAGGCAATTTTCATGGTGTTTGAGGCAGAGTCCCAATGGATGCTACTTATTTTGTGAGAAGACAGCCTGGATTAATATTGGAGTATCTGGTCCACATTCAGACACATAATGCTCTTTTGCTGTTGGTCTATACTATGGACATGTATAACCTGCTTTGCGCTTAGGTCTGAACTTGCCGAGTCATGTAAAGAAACATAACTGTCTTGTAATGCTTGTGATCAGAGCTGTTGGATTCTATTCCCATTACTTAGGTAACAGCTTTCTGCAAATGATCATCTGGTGCAGGGTGCTAGGCAAACATGCACTAGGAGGAGAACTTAAAATGCAAACTCAGTAACACAGTACTAAGCATAGAAAAGATCATGTGTCTAATTTTCATCCAATGTACAAATTGCACAAATCAATTAGTATACATAACCTTTTTGATTCTTGTAACTTGCTGGTGTAGATTAACTATCCCTAAATCCACAGATTGAAGGGGCAGAAAGCTTAATTCATGAAACTGCAGAAACAATCACCACAGAACGGATTGGGTTGGAAGTGACCTGAAAGATCATCCCCTCCCCTCTACCTGTCCCCATGTTTCCTCAGTGCCAGAGCTGGTTCTTTGACAGGGTCATCCCTGACAGGCTCCAGCATTTCTGTGGGCACTAAGGTCCCTCTCCTTACAGATAGCACCAAGCTCCCTTTGTAATGGCAGATGATGCCTGCACTATCTCCTCAGGCCCTTTTCTGACAGGCTTGGATTTCAGTGCTGGGTCAAAATAACATGTGCTTCTTCAAGTCACTTTCTAAAAGGGACATTTAGCAAGCTAAAAAAACCCAAAAATGTATCGAGGTTAAACCTCCTCACTTCTCCTCCTCACCTATCCCTGGCACCTGAGCTGTAGTTGGGCTCAGGCAACAACATTGTACCTTACAAAACTCCACAAAGACACTGGGCACTGGGCCCTTTCAGGCTTTTTGCTGCATAATAGTGAACTCTGGGTGCATGTCTAGCTGCTGTTGCCCAAGGAGGATGCATAGAGCTGGGGGGATGCAATGACATGGCAGTGGCATCCCTCCCTTGATGGGAAAATTGGGAAAATGTTGTGTACACACGCCCATCTTTCACAAAGTAATTTCAGCCTGCAAATAAAATAAATATGATTTATGTCTGAATACAAAAAGCCTGGGAAGTTCATTATGTTCACTCACCATCAGAAATAATAGAAGGAAAAACCTTTTCTTGCAATGGCACTATAGTGACTTCAGTACCATGAATTATGACTTTTTTTCAAATGGTGTATATTGTAAATGCTTTACCCATGCTGTGTTTGTACACAAACACTCAAGGACGTGATTTTCAGCCTGGTAGCTGCTTTGACTTCCACATTGAACTGATATCTAAAAAATGGTGATGCCCAAACAATGATAACAAATTGTTAAAATTGCAAGTTAATATTTCAGCAGGAGATCAAAAAAAAAAAAAAAAATGCAGCTTTTTTAAACCAAGTTTGTACATTCATTTTTACAAATTATTTTGAAAGCTCTCCCTGCCCCCTTCCTTTAGTCTCACCAGTTGTATTTTTACAGTCTTTGTTAATTGAAAACTCTTGGGATTTGGGATGTTTTCCCTGATGATGCCTTTGGCCTTTCTTTCTTAGCATTCACTTTTCTCTCACCCTCTACAAGTGACAACAGGCTACAGTGAATAAGACTGAGGGATCTTTAGAAATACTGCAATCATATTACTGTGCCTAAAGTTAGCCCTTTACTTTAAAGAAGACTTCTTTATAGCTTAAATGATTGACATAGCATCCAAGTACAGCACTTCCAACATTGTGCAGGTCTGTTTCTGGTGATCCTCAAGGTAACCAAGGATAAAACAAATTTGGAAGGAAGCTGTCACCTGCTGGTCAGCCTGAGATGAAAACCACCTGCACATGCCCTCATGGCTGCACGGCTTGTCTTGGGAGCTTTATCATCACATACCTTTAACAGGACTGCGCTAGTTGTAAACCAGCATACCTTCTCTATGTCAGCAGAGCTTTTCCAGGGGAACCAAGAATAGGCAGCAAGCAATCAAGTAACATCTGCTGGTTTGCATGGAGGTATTTATTGTTTTCATTTTGTAAGGAATGAGTTTCCACAATTAACACAACCATCAACTCCCATGTAGCCTCAAAGCTGTTGTTTTACATCACATACTAAAGAATTTATTTTTTTTTTTTTTTTTATCCTGACCTTAATAAACCTTTTATTTGCAGTTTTTATCCTGTGAAGACAGCTGCAAACTTTTGTGGAACTGATGAAATTAATTCCTTCCATGGGTATAAAGCTTGTATTAATTTTGAGTTCACACAGTCCTTCTGCACAGTTTAGGTAGGCAGTCAGCTCTACCTGAACACAGTTTCTTCACTGTCTATGGAAATCTTAGAGACTTCCACAATTGTATGTACCCCTTTTGCAACAACTAACAGTGATAACTGCTTTACATATCCCAACAGTAATAATGCCCTTCTGTATTCAAAGTATTTGTTAAAGTTTTAATCCCTACTTAAGCAAAATTTCATTGAAAGTACATGGAAGTTTGGGGATGAGGGGGACATGTCACAGTGGATGGATGGATGGAAATAGGGGGTGGCAGGGGACAGGATGACAAAAACAACCAGCCACATGCAAAAGGAAAAAAAGGTTAACCCTTCAGACTCCATAAAGCATAGTGTAGGTTAAGCCAGAGCTAGCACTCCACAACCACATTTGATTTCCCTTGTTGTATAATCCCAGCTTCAGGCTTGAAATACAGACTGCGTCATAAAGAACCATATTTTATCATAAAGAATCGTAAAGAACATATTTTCAAGCTTTGTGACCATCCAGATAAAATACAATATGCTGTAACAGGGCAATAGTTCTGGTTCCAAAGAAGTAAACCACAAAGATAATATGGTCTTCAATTCTCAGTCAGAAAATAAACTACAGGATCACCCACAGAATATCTACTCTGAAAGGCTGCCATCCTGTGGCACTTCAGGGGTGATGTAGTAGCTCACTGCCTTAATAGTTTCTATAATCTGGAGGAGGAAACATGTCCAAGACATCTCATACATAAATAAAACAAATGCTTGGGTTTTTTTAATATATTTAGTTAGTTTCAGGAGAATGGTCTGACCTCTCTCTTATGAGTGCATTTTATAAGCTGGGACTCAGCTAAAGATTTTTATAGTTCCATCAAGAGAAACAGTGAACATAACTGAAACATCATATTCGTTCCATAGCTGAATGTGGCATTGCTGTTACATACAACTATAAATTGCAGCTGTTGGATTTCCTGCACTGGATCTCAGGAGCACTTTACTTCCTTAATCTACTTATTATTTGATTTGAAAGACAATGGTATCCAGTTCTGTAAGGCTCACTCCTTGAACAATTAATGCAAGTTCCCAGGTAAATCAATAGGATTTTTAGAAAAGGGATTTCAGGACTTAACCGTGAACCTGATTAACTGCTTTAACCTCAGTTCTTACTGGTATTCATTTGCTGTTCACATCATATAATGCATTAGTACCAAGGTGAACATATTTCTCCTAGCACACACAAAATAAAATTCATTATAGGAAAGGTAGAGAAAATTAATTTTGCTTGCAATACGTGCAGAGCTTACTGACAACTAATGATAAGTTAGGAACAAGTCCTCCATGTTTTTCATTCCCCTACAAATTTCAAATTAGGATGAGCTAGCAACTATTATAAAATATAATGCAATAGCAAATAATAGAGGTTGCAGATGATCCATACCTGCAAATGTTCAAGACCAAGTTGCATGATCTAGCGGAAGGTGTCCCTGCCCATGGTAGCAGGGCTGGAACTAGGCAATCTTTAAGGTTCCCTTCCAACCAAAAGCATTCTGTGATTCTGTGATCATAGCAAAAACACACTTCCCTTCTTCAGAGAATCATTGTTTAAAAGGCTAGGAAAAAAAAAAATACTTGACAAGTTTTTCTCTATTAGCATAGAAGTGATGATAAGTAATGAACAACTCTTGGAAATACATCTGAATTTTAAACTTCAGTTCCATGAAATATTCTCAGTTACTTGAGTGAGATTTATATCTTGACTTCAGAAGCAAAAAAACCCTTTATTTGGATCCCAGTCAGTTCAGCTTTCTTACATCCACACTCCATTAGCTGCAAGGGTAAAGTAGTTTTGCTGGAGATGTAATTCTCAGTCTTATCTATTCTTTTGACCCTGCCCACCCTCAAGCTATGATATCTTTCAAATAGTGTACTGTCAAAGCTCTTAAGAACTAACTGTAACTCCCTCCTATAGTGTCTCTTGAAGCACTAACCACTTTTTAAAGTTCTGCAGAACAGGAGCCCTGCACCAATGTACACATGCCTATGTATGCAGTGCCACTGGACCATTAATCTGCTCTTCTTCAGCAACAGCCAGCACATACTCCTTCCTGCATTTCCCTTCAGTCTACATCAGCCCTTCCACAACCAGAAAGGCATGAATTCCCCCTCAGACTACAGCCTTTCCTCCTCTTACATCCTGGCTAACACAATCTTTTTCATGAATGATTTTCCAGCCATTTAGTTTTCATTAGTCTTTGGAGCTTTTCTAGATGCTGAGCCTCCATTCTGAATGGGAAATTAAGTCTTATGAAAAAAAACAACACCCTAAATCCTAATTCCAGCGGTCTGACAATCCTAGTCAAACGTTTACTGCACCTATCCCAAGTGCCAGGAAACACTCTGAATCTTTTTTTTTGTTTAATCCTACCTTGCAGGGTTCAGCTCTGGAAGGTTCACGAGTCACAGCCTTTTAAACCTTGCAGAAGTACTCTTGAGAAGAGTTAAGATAGTCTTTTGCTCTGTCTGACTTTAAGGCCCATATACTCCTGATTTCACACTACTGAATTAACTTCAGGACATAACAAAATACAGTGACACAGGAGACAAGGAAGAAAAAACCAAACCCTGTATCAGATCAAAACCACTTACCTATTGTACTAAGTCTCTAATCCCGTTTCTTGATTTCCTTGGTTTTTCCTTCAGCCTGTAAATTAACAGCTGCTCCACCAGACCATTAAGACTCAGGGAACAGGAGTGTGGGAAATGCCACAGCTGAAGTAAAAGTGATTCAGGTGAATTCAGTAATTACAAACATGAGCCAAAAGCCTTCACTTAGAAGGGAGACTAGAGTAAGTGGAATCTGTGTGCACAAATTGAAGACCACCTTTAATGACTCATATAGCTTAATGAAGTGGCTCCCCATCACCTGGGATGAAACCTGATTTTAACAGGGGCTGGTTTCAGCCTCCTGATTTGGAACTCAATGTGATTATTCAGGGATAGAGGAGCTGAATCATATCATTTTACCTCTGGAGCTTATTGATTTCAGACATCTTGTGCCTAGGCATCTTTCATAATATTGGTTACTAACGGAATTGAACCTACCTGACTGGCTTCATTTTTCACCCTCAGATTTATTCTTATTTAATTACATTCACTTTGCTTGTTTGAGCTATGACTGTAGGTGATTGAAACGTATCTAAAAAAGCTTTAATGATCATGCTGTCTAACTGCTCTGTGCCCAAGCTTCCGTGTGTGCTTTACAGATCTTCCATCTCCTCTATTCGTGACTATTTGCTAATCTTGAACAGGCAGACTAAAATCATTTGTGATTTAAAAAAACAAAACACATTATATCTCTGTCTGCAAGTTAATGACTCATTTTCTTTGCATGATCATTTTTCCTTTGGCAAAATGAAAACTTTATAACAGAAGGCCGAGTTCTCTTCTTTTTTTTTTCTACCGTAATCCATCTTTCTTTTTTATGCTTCTGCTTCACCTGAAGTTACCAGAAATTTCTGTATCCCAGATGAAAATATTAATATCTTAATTACTCTCTAAACAAAGCTGAACCTGTATTCTATTGTCATCCCAAATTCCAACAGTCCACTTCCAGGAAGCTAAGACTCTGCAGTTACAGTTCTTTACTAATATCCTAGTATTGAGGGATACAGCTTTATTTGGTGAATGCATTTTTTGATGTTTCAGAGACTGGTAGTTAAGCTGAGGTTTTTTTGTTTAGTTCCTTCACTCATATACTTCTGACTTTCTTTGTCTTTCCCTGAATCATGAATTCTATGGGGCAACCCTCTGACTCTTCTTCCTGTCATTGCCTTTTTTCTTCAGTGTAGGTGGTACTTCGTAAAGAGTTAGTAGCATGGTGTACAGAAAGGGATGTTTAGGTTAGATGCTAGGAGACACAGATTTATTAGGAAGACAGGAGAGCAGTGAAGGGTTATCTATGTCATTGGGAAACCCCTACACTCGAGGGCTGTCAAGACTGCTATGCAAAGACATGGCTGACCAGGGGTTCTTTCCAGCTAACATTTCTGTGATTCTGGGAAGCAGTACAAACAGGTTAAGGGATAAGATGCCAATCCAACAACCAGTCTAGCTTCTGTTAGAAGCCTGGGGACTGTGCCTGGTTGTATGGGTTGCAGAGACAATTTAAGTGATATTTCCCTATTGTGTGTCTTTACACTTCCAAAATCTCCAGAAGGAAAGACAAGCTCCCGCGCTTGCTAAGCTGTATGTGCAGCACAGCATAGGCCTGCATGTTCACTGTTTTGTGGATCATTAGCACCTTGATGTACAGTGTCTTCTGATTAGAATCTTTATGTCAGTCTTCTCAGTTTCTAGAACCAGATTTTTCTAGGAAGAATTTCTGGATAACAACTATTATTCTGCGCATGCAGAAAAGAATTTTCTTGCTTTTCTGTTAATGATCCAATAAATTATTTAAATAAATATAAAGCAACACTCAATATTAAATTGCAGTTTTTCTAGAATAAGGGGAAAGATGTTACTGAAAAGAATCTGAGAGGTTGTCAGACAAACTTTAGAGGATGAGCAAATCATACTATTATGCAATGCATTGCATTACAAACATCTAATGCAAAGCTCTTGATAGCTGACAGAGATAAATCCCACACCTCTTACAAAAGCACTGGCGAAGAAAACCTTTTGGCACAGAGGATATGGCAGGAATATGACTGAATCTCAGTTCTCCTAATATCTGGAAGGCACAAGGAGACCTAAGAAAGTAAAGAATAAGGTAATCAGGCAATTAAAACCTAGGTAAGTGTCGTGGTTTAAGCCATAAATCAGCCACGCAGTTCGTTCACTCACTTCCCCCTTTTTCTTCCCTCTGCTCCTGGAG
>JANRGW010008477.1:0-24250 GCA_024733675.1 Psilopsiagon aymara | reverse complement strand
CCACAAGTCAAAAACACAGTGCTGCACCAACTACTAAGAAGGAGAAAAATGACTGCTACTGCTGAACCCATGACATCGGTGAAGTTGATTATATTTCCCTAGCTCCAGCAGAGTTCATTGACAGGACTCTGGGAATGCAGGAGAGGACTCCGCCTCTCTGAAGGTGGCTGCATATGTTGATTAGTGATACAGTCTTGGAAGTAGTTATGTATTACAAAGCTTCAAGTGGTGGAAGTGATACAATTCCAATTTGTGCCTCAGTGACCTCCTAATTTTATGATTCATTTTTTCACTGGCAAAAGTTCTTTTTTGTTTCCAAAATGGTTTTAAGCAACACTGATTAAAATCTGGCATAATAATAATAAAGTCAAAATGTGGATGCAAAGGGGCTAGCCTATCTCGTGTTTGCTGTTTCTGCTATGAAGGCATCATATAGGCCAGTAACTCACCTGTCCCTTGTAGTCCCTGGTAGCGCTTGGTGCAGCTCAACTTTATGAGGGCACAGCCTGATGTACACTCCTTTTGGTGAGCCAAGGAGCTAGTGTGGAGGAGGAAACAGGACTGCTTAAGCTGCAGCAGACTTATTTCCAGCTGTGTGGTGCACAAGTTCAAAAACCTGATGAGGCTGGAAAAAAAAGTTTGGTTTTAGCTAGATTATATTCCAGCTGGCTTCTCTGGGAAATGCAGTAGAAGCTTGTGCCAATTTGTTGTAATTGGCATAGCTGAAGTCCAGCCAGCTGTTTAGGAGAGTATTATTTAATCCTGGTGATTAAAGCCTAAGTCTCATCTTTGCTGGAATGCATCATCTCATGTTGCTTTTTAGAAGTCTTGTTTGCTTCATCTCTGTAGTAGATGGTGAGTGTAAAACGGATTGACCAAATGTCTGTATGGCTCTCTTGCTTGCTTAAGAGAACTTCAGAAAGGGGGATTTGTCTTACGGATAGAAAACTGAGCCTTCCCACTTACAACTGTGTGAGCAGTATGCTCACAACATGTGACTGTTCAAAACTTGCTGCTAGAGGAATACTGAATCTTCAAAGAAACATACTGCAAACTTGATAGAGACTTCAAAAAGTTTTTAAGTAGATAACTAAGAATAAGATACCTGAATACCTGTTGCGAAGTACTACTCAATCCTGCACTGAGCTCTGGATACTGAAGGCGTTGCTGTGGGACCACTAAATTCACACGGAAAGCAGTTATATACCCCAATATCTATTGGAATGAATTTTGACAATGCTGCTAGTAAATAGGCACTGTACTTGCATATGAAGGTCACTGCAGGATAGCATTATGCTGCATAATGTCCTGGCTTTAGTTCAGTTTATTCTTATTTTATGTTTGTAAACCAAATACAATAAAAGTGGAATAAAAGAGCATATAGCCATTCGCTCTGTGTGGGCTGATGTCTGTAAGTCCTTCATGTTTAGAATTCATGCTAACATTTCTCAGCACACATGATCTTATTTTTTCCCCTTTTTGTGGGATATGGAATTGTTTAGGTTAGAAAAGACCTTTAAGATCATCCGGTCCAACTGTTAACGAGCACTTTCAAGTCCACCGCTAAACCATGTCTCTCAGTGCCACATTTACATGTCTTACAAACACCTCCAGGGGTGGTGTTTATAAGACTTCCCTGAGCAGCCTGTTCCAAAGCTTGACAAGCCTTCTGGTGAAGAAATTTGCCCTAATATCCCATCTAAGCCTCCCCTGACCATTTCCTCTTGTCCTATGGCTTGTTATTTGGAAGATATAATTCATGTGTCAGCTCACTTCCTAATCAAATTTTGGAGGTTCATATAAGTTTTAGAGAGTTGGATTTGGCACTCTGGCTTTGGCTTATGTGGGTGAAATTCATTTTCATAAAAGTTCACTGTAATTTGTTTTCTTGTCTTCATGTTGCCATGCATTTATTATTTTTGAAGTTTTATAGCTTGATCTTTTTTTTCCCCATCTGATTTTTATTATATATGGTACAAAGAAATGTTCAAGAATTTTTTGTATATCTTTCATTGGAAAGACGTATTCTTTTTTAACCATTGCATTTTTCATGTCCTGTAGAGAACAATTGTTTTATATATTATTTAGGGTTTTTTTTTTCAGCCTTTCACGTTTCTTTTAATTGTGCTTTTTGCTAAACTGCTCTTGGAACAGCAGAATTCATACCAATTACGACAGGTATTTAGGAGCTTAATTTTTGACATGCAAATTAAGATAAGTGATTACTGTTCCTTTCTTGCGATACTTGAGGTGAATGGCCCCCAGCATTTTGATCTGAATTCCAGCCACGGTTTTATTGATAAGTAACTTGAGAGCTTTTTAAAAACAATGCATGCAGCAGAGAATTAACTAGATGTGTTATTAGGGGTGCCAAACTGTCATATTCAGATTTTAATGAAGTGTATCATACCATATTTTAATCCACAAAAACTTTCACAATGATTTTCTAAACCCATTTATAGGTAAGCATATTTTGGAGCTGGGTAAAAAAACCCCTTCTGGAAGAGAAAGGTCTGGAAGGTATCACCAGAATATAGTTTTGAAAAATGTGTGCCTATGGATTCATTTTAGGAGTTCTTGTGAAAAATTAATCTTACGGAAGAGGGGAATAGAACTATTTACTTAATCTGAATTTTGTGAATCTGTATCCATTGCATCCTGTTTCAGAAAACCAGATCCCAAAAGAATTCTGAAGCATAGGCACAAAAGAGAAAAAAGGTACTTACAGAATATCTTGTGAGTCTTGGGACAGTACAGTGGGAGATGACAGTTTAAAGGAATGGTATTAACTTGGAACGTTACTTGTGTTTGAAAATGTTGTACCTATAAAAAACATAAGGTTTATGGTGGCCAGTGGACATGAAGGCCTACATTCCATCTTGAACTGTTCTTCTGTAGCAGTTTCAAAGATGTATCGAGTCTTGGAGCACATGAACTATTAAATTTCCTTTGAGGAAAAAGGAGAAGGTTCATTGTTCCTGGATGAGCAAATGCAAGTCACGGATGTGTGGCATCACCTCCTGTGACAAATCGGAAGGTAGAAGTTAATTTCCTGTATATTACACTATAGCTGAACATGCCCAAGTTGTTAACAAGTAAAGGATGAATTATCATCCAGCTAAAATTGAATGCTTTGGGAAGGTGCAAGTAGTCTGTCCTAAATCCCAGAGCCACTTGCTGTACCTTAGTATCTTCAAGACTTAGAATCATGGAATGAATCAGAGAATAGTTTGGGCTGGAAGGGACCTTAAGTCTCACTTAATTCCAGCCCCCTGCCATGGGAAGGGACACCTTCATCTAGAATGGGTTGCTCCAAGCTGTGCATCCACAGCTTCTCTGGGCAGCCTGTGCTGGTGTCTTGCCTCCCTCATAGCAAAGAATTTCTTCCTAATATATAATATAAATCTACCCTCTGCCAGTTTAAAACCATTTCCCTTGTCCTATCACTCCATGCCCTGGTAAAAAGTCCCTCTCCAGCTTTCTTGTAGGCCCTTTTTAGTTACTAGAAGGCTCTCATGAGCCTTCTCACTTGACTGATCCTGTACTGTGTGGTGGTTTTTGTGGGTGGAGGTGAAGTACAAATGCATCTCCTAAGGACCGTAGTACCCCCCATGAAATTATAATGTACTGTAGCCAGTGTTTTGCTTTTTCCTTTGGTTCATTGCTAACATTAAAAAACATGTGGCACTGCAGTTCATAGTGTCTGATTTACACTACGACATTGCTTCAGTAAAAGGAATGAAATGGAGCATGTCGACTTATCAGGAGAAGCATATTTGAATGTGATGAGAGTGTGTTGTGAATATAATTATGTATATGATGATGTGGAATTTTCATGGTTCTGTTTGTGAGGTTTGACAATATGAGCCTTGTATCATATTTGCAAGGAATTGTTAAGACTAAACCTGAACAGCAACATTCAGCTTAGCAAAAGCTTTGCATTTATGGGAAATACATGGAAATAAGAGTATCAGGCAGGCTGCCAACCCCCACTTCATAAGATATAAGACTACCATGCAGCTGAATTTACAGAATTCCTTAACAGAAATCTTTTTGTGGGGATCCTAGCAGAATGCTTACTTATACAGGATTTATTCTCAGTAGGTTTAACATCAATGAATATTCAGTGCTGATGCTGTCTGTAGTAATCTTAAAAGGGAAAAATCCTTAACTTCCATATTGAGTAATCACAGAGTAGCTGAGGTTGGAGGGGAGCTCTGGAGATACCTAGCCCATGCCCCAGTTAAGGCTGGGTCAACTACTACAAGCTGCCCAGGATGGACAGCCTCCAAGGATGGAGACTCCACAAGGTAGCTGGGCAGCATGTTCCTGAACTGTTTGCACTCAACAACAGTGAAAAAGTGCCTTCTAATGTTTACATGGAATTTTGCATGTTTCAATTTGTGCTCATTGCCTCGTTTTCTGACACTGGGCATCACTGGGGGAGTCTGGCTCTGTCCTCTGCACTTCTGTGGTGTGGCTGTTGCAGGACTGACTGGAATGGCAGCCCTTTACCTTCTCCCACAGAAGCCACCTCTGCAGCTCTCTGCTCTTTGCCTCCCAAAACCTTGCCACATACATTCAATAGACCCATTATCTCACTGAAGTCCCTCTGAATGGAAGCACAACCATCTGCTCCGTCAACCGCTCCTTCCAAATTTGGATCATATGTAGAATTACAGAGGGCATGCTCTCTACTTATCAGCCATATCTTCAATGAAAAGTGGTATTGGCACCGGTATTGACCCCTAGGTACTCAAGGTGACTGGCCTCCAGCTGGCCTTTGAACTGCAGATCACAACCCTTTGAGCCTTGCAGCTCAGACAGTTTTCAGCCTTTTCAGCTACCCTACTGTCCACTTGTCTGTCTGTATTTCACAATTTGTCTGTGAGGATGTTATGGGAGACAGTGTTGAAAGCCTTGCTAGAGACAAGATAAACAACATTCCGTTCTCTCCTTTCATCTGTGTTGCTAGTCATTTCATTGTAGAAGGCTCTGGGGTTGGCCAGACATGATTTTTCTTAGTAAATACATGCTGTCAGGATCCCATCACCTTCCTGTCCTTCACATGCTTGGAAATTGTTTCCAGAATTATTTGTTCCATCACCTTCCTAGATACTGAGGCGAGGCTGAGTGGCTTGTAGGTCTCTATTCTCTTTATTGTTCCTGAAGACAGGAGTAACATTTGCCTTTTTACAACTTTGTGAACCTTCCTTTATGGTCATAACCTTTCAAAGGTAACCTGGGAGTGTCCTTGCAGTGATACTGTCCAGCTCTATCCGAGCTCATGGGAACATCCGTCCCATCAGGTCACATGGTTTTGTGTATGTCTAGCTTCTTAAGTCTTCCCTAACCTGATCCTTCTCCATGATTAAGTGTTCCTTGCTGTAGAAAAGCATGGAAGAGCTAAGAAGTAGTAACTTCTTTCTACAGAGTTTCAGCAAAGCTGGTATCCATAACCCTGTAGTTTAGAATGTCTGGGACCATTGTTTTGGTGGAGTATGGAATGTAAGTATATGCACTGACAGGAGTATGCCCTACATAGTCACTGATCTCTCTCCCTCTCCTTCCCTTCCTTCTCTCCCCACCTTAGCTATCCCAGTTACTTGCAATTATCTTTATTGGGGAAAAAAATGAAGATGTATTTGTGAAGTGAAAGCTTAGCCATTTGTGCGCAGTCTGAACTGATTGCATCTGGACATACTAGCTTCATACATCTATTTAGATGGGAGTTCTACATGAAATGAAATTGGGCAAAACTATAGTTTTAGCTGTGTTGATCATACTTGTTTTCCTTAGAATATTGTCAGATCCTAATGTCCAGAATTTTATATTATGTTTAGTTTAAAACACTGAAAATTCAGTGTTGTAATGCCCATAGTTAAGCAGTAGTATTAATTTCTTTACTTTCTGTGAGATACTGCATAGTCACATCTGAGGCTGGATACTGAGTGAATGGATGGATAGTGGATTCACTGGAAAATATTCTTCATGGTCTGTCTAGCTGCTAAGATAAGAATGAGCTCTCTAAAATCAAATAAAATCTTAAAACTCATCTAACCTGAATTGTGCCTTTTCTGTAGTTATATTGACAAATCTTGGAGCTATATGGGGAAGGTACTTGCCTGTCTCAGTCATGATGAAGATGTGACTAAACAGAGGTTTTAGATTAAGTTAATGATACAGACTGTTCCATTTAACAGCAGTTCCATCTGATATTTGATGAAATTTGATGCATGAGATAAGCAAGGGGAAGTTAATAGGATTTTCATTGTAATAACATGAATTTTAGTTTTATAGATTCTGCCTACCGAAGTACTGGATGTGTCCAAATATCAGGCCTGTTGGATCAGGCTACTTTTGTGTCCACAAAAGCAGAAGCTGCTTATTTAAATGTGTGATTTAACTTTCTTGATTGATAATGGTGCTAAACTTAAATGATAATTCTTGGTTAAAATGTAATATATTATCTGAAATTTGGCTGAGCTCACTTAAAACTAAATGTGCAGTTGGTAGTTTAAAAAAAGTGCCAAAAGCTGCTAAAATATTCAGCACTAAGAATATCTGACTACTTAGATGCTTCAGGAGAAGTGGCTGAATAGGATAGTCAGAGTCGTCGTAATGCATTACAACCTTCTCCTCTCGTGATGCTGTTTATATCATACTTGAATGAAAATGTATTTTAGTTGCCTGAAAGCCTTTTGTCTGCAGCTTTAATCTTTCAGCAGATGGGAGTATCAGAGAGACATTTTTGCCTCTGCTTCTGCATTGAACTGAGAATGTCACAGGACTGTGAAAGGATTCAGCCAAATTGCAGAACCTTTCTTGCCTTACTTTTGAGCAGCCCACGCTACTAGCAACTGTCTTGGTGGTGTCAAAGATGCCATTAGGTAGTCATGGGAGATCCATTCAACTGTGCTAATTATTACAACAGGTTCTGTTCATGAGCTGTGTGAGCACTGGAGATTAAGGAAGTAGTAGCTATTCCAGAAAGGCTGTTGAATGCAGATCTGTTTCTGCACATTCATGTTTCAGTGCTGACTGCAAATGTCTACATTAGGAGTAAAACTATGAATTGGGCACTGTTTAGCCATAAGGATATAATCCACCTATTTCTTCCTTAAATCTTTCAAAGTAGTTCATATAATTCCTTATTCCTAGTGGGAAAAGAAAGGATCAGTTAATTCTTTACTCTGGTATTGTTATGTGACTGTAAATGGGTTTTAATGCAAATTTGTATCTGAATCTGGACTACCCTGAAGCTAGAGGATTTTTTAAATTTAGTCTTGTTTTCAGTGGTCATTGGCTTTTCAGCAAAAATGTATGTAGAAGAATCTCTAGTGTAAGAGATTTCATGTGTTCTTCTGTTTGATGTTAATTCTAATCTTATAATGTTGTTAACATGTACTCAAATTTGTTTTTTCTTCTTTATTTTATTCAGATTTACCCCACTTCTGGAAGAACCTCAAAATCTGAAGAACCTGCCACAGTTTACAGTGTCAACAAGTTACCATTCCATCAAGAGCAATGAGCTCCACAACACCAGGTCAGTTTGTTTATATTTGTACCTCACTCCTGCATTACACTGTCATGTATTGGTATGTGTGGGAATTACAGGTGACCTACCAATAACCTTAGGGAGTCAAAGACATGAGAGGTGTAACCAGAACACCCATGAAAGATCACAGATGTGAATAACAAATGTTGGTAGGTACCATATCCTGTACGGGTGGACACAAGGTGATACACAAAGATAATGAAAATTATAGTTGGAACTGATCAAAGCTTAGCTAGTACAAATCCACACAATAATAGCTGAATAGTTAAGATCTAAAAATAGCTTGTCTAAAAATAGCTTGTGTGATTTTGTATAAATATGGCAAGATGCTCAGTAAAAGTGATTCAGTTTGCACATGCATTCTGTCTCCGTCTCATACTTCGCTGTAGGTATGCACATAATTCTTGTGTTGATGAAATGCCTTTGGCAAGTTACTGTTATGCCAGCTGCACTTCATAAGATATGACTGCTTTATAAAACAGGATAATGGCTATACAGGCACTTTGGCTGTTTTGGAGATACTTTATCTCTGTTGAATTCTAAAGCCAGGATAATCCTACAGTCCTTTTAAAACATTTTTTTAGAGTTTATTAATGAAAACTGAATAATCATGTTTGGCCATGAATAGACATTTTAAAACATTTGAATTCTTAATAATTGTATTTAGTCATTAATTTATTTTCTGCCTTTGCACAACTGCCTTAAAGAAAGACTGCAAGTGGTATTCTGTTATTTATTTTTTTTAGCTCTAAAGTCATATTTGCCCACATTGGGCATACTCTGCAGAGCTTCTTTCTGTAAGGATTCATAGTTACAAAGGTCTCTCAGCCTGCTGTATCGAATTCTGCAAAGTGAGTTACTGCAAGTTCACCTGATAGAAAGTGTGCTATTAGTAGCTGTACCCAATATTTAAACTTCTAAGAAAACAGAATGCTGCATATGGAACACGGCTTGACTTCAGTTCTTTTGAGGAGTGCGAGTCCTGAATTCAAATCTGTGCAATGTCCCATATGGTTCACACTTTGTTCACCCACAGTTGAAGTATCTATTTCTAGTACTGTTGGTACAGGTGGCTTATTTAAGACTGCTTTGGTTTTGTGCAAACAGCCTATAAAAGCATCAGGGAAAACACTGTAATACTTAATGAGCTGTATTTATCTGCTTGATGCCTATCTCATGGAAATCTAATTCACAGTGGATTTTTTAAGAATTGTTGATTGGAGTGTTGAAAATTGGCAATAACTGCTTTTACAGTAAATGGAGTCAAGCATAGCTGTGTTTCGTACTCAGCCTCTTTTCCTGCAGTGCACATTGGGGCATGCAGTGACTTACCAATACAAAGCATGATGAGGCATTCAGGAGAAAGGCATGTCTTTGTTAAAACAGTGGTGACTAACATGAAGTAGTCTTGTAGTTCCCTAAAAAAAACAGTTTAAATTCCAAAATACTCCACTTGATTTAGTATCTTTCTAATGTTTATCTTGCATTAGATACAGTCTGTGTAAATAGCCAAAAATGAAATTGTCTCTCACAAAAAAAAAAAGTAACTTATCCATCACTCTTACTGCTTTGAAGGAACAAATTGTAAATATGCATTCATGTTCGCTGTCTTTCCAAATCCAATGAAGGAGAAACATTAAATACAACCAGATTATGTGTAAAGTTATTTAGACACTTCAGAAGCATGGCCTTCAGCAGGAGCTAAGTGCATAAATGTCTTTATGTATTGTCCTTTTTATCCCTTGTCATTAGATTTTTGCCTGTGAAAGCTCTGTGTTGCTTCAGCAACCATGTCAAAACACCTCTGTGGCATGTACAGCATTGCATAATTTAAGGGCAGCATCACCCAAGGGATCCTCTTTTTAATTTTCCTCAGTGAAATAGAAATGAGGCAGGATTTATTTGGACTAAAGTCTGGTGTCCTGCTAAAAGTAAATGCTGTGGACTAAAGGAGGATGATTGTCTCCCTGTGGCATCTCTTCTGCCCTCTGATCAAAGGAGTCTGAGGTGTGTTTTGTGCAGTGTTTTGTCACCTTTTGGCGGTTACTCAAATTTTTCCTTTCATCACGGTCACTGTAACAGACTGGTAGGGAATAGAGTGGTAGTAAAGGCCTCCCACTTCTATGAGCAGTTAACCTTGATTATTAAATATTTTAGATGATAAAAATTGCTGAGTTTTCTTTTTGCATCCACATTAACTGGGTACACCCTTCCCAGTTGTTTTCAAGCATGCGTGTTTATTCATATGTGGCCAATATAACTTTGTCCCATTGATTGCATTTTGTACTGCTTATGTTTCTTTCTCCTGGAGTTTGTTTTTATGAAGGTGAACCTTATTGAGATAAAATGATTGAAGGGTAATTCTACCCAGCTTTAAAAGGCCCTTCCAACCCAAACTATGATTCTATGATTCAACTTCATGTTTGTAACTTGAAGTTATAAATATGTATCAAGATGTACTTATTTCACTTGCAAAGACTCTGCAATAGTTGCGGAAGTGTCCTTAGTATTCCAATAGAAAAATTAATTGGATTGGCACTGACATGAGCAGCTTGTTCCTGTGGTTGTGAGCATGTGGAAGGCATTTCTTGCACTTATGGCATATAGTTAAAATGGCAAAAGCTTGATGGAGACATGACTAATGTTAGAATAGGGGTATTCTGCACTTGCTTTTTTTGCTCCTGAGAATCTTGTGCCTCTTCAGGGAATAGCTTGCTATATTCAGTCATGGGCAGTGGTTAGGGCAGTTTAAAGTAATTTCTAAGCAGGAAACCTAAAACATTCTCATTTAATGCAGATAGAAGTTTAAGACACTCTTTTTCTATTGTGTAATACCAGGATGCTAGCTCATTTGAATGCCAATCTATGTGTCTTATGTATAAGACCTGTGAATATTTCTGTAATATATTGTAAATATCAATATTTTAGGTCAGGCTGTAGGTTACAACAGAATGGTAGACGTACTTTTTCATTTTACGGTTTGTCTAGCCCACATGCATAAAGGTTGTGTATGTACTTTCACATGTGTGGTTTACATAGAAGATAAGTATACTTAAGGAAAAGAGAATAAAGACTGAAAAAAAGCAAGAGGCAAGCTGAAAAAGTAGTGCTATTCTGTAGATGAATGGACAGGCCTACCCACTTCATGAAAGGCTTGTTCTGTCAATTAAAATAAATCTGAAATACTATAGAAAGCTTCAAATATAATGTGCTGTGCTAATTTTCTCTGTGCTCCTACAATGTGAACACTAAGTAGAGAAAATACTTATTTCTTTAAAATTGCTTTACCTTTATACCTTATTGTCAGAAAGTCTATTGAAAGACCTGATGTGGAACAAGCAAATAGTGTGCATGTTTTATTCAAGTGTTATCTGAGGAACTTCTTTGGGTAGGATTTGTTTTTAGCAGCAATGCACCTAAGTATTTCCTTACACTGTATGATGCAATAAACAGGTCTCCAGTGTAGCAACATCTACTTGCAACAACACTGTAACCTATTAAATTAATCTCAACTCGGTGAACCTTAAGGGACCAGGCTCTTGCTAATCTGCAGAGCTATAAAGTAAATGCTGAATCCCAACAGGGGAAGGTGCTGATTGATGTTTGGTTGTTTGCTTTGCTTACAAATTGTAAGATCATTAAGGAAATGTTTGCATCCTGTGGTCATTGTGTGTTTTGAAGTCATCTTGTGTGCATTAAAAGCATTGGACAGAAGAAGAAAATGTTTCTTTGCTCTTATAGGGAATAGTTAACTTACTGTTTTGAGAGACTTTATTTCTCAATAATAACAAGTGGTATTATTGAGAGTGGTTAATACTCACAGATGTATTTTGGAGTTATTTGTCTCTAACTGTCTTGTTTTGCAGTATATCTTCTAGTAGCATGGTACTGTGGTTGGGGATTTTGTCTCTTATGTGCCTACCACCAGTTTCCAGGAATTCTAACACTTGCATAGGATGGTACTCTTCTGAACAGGGGATGGCTTCATTTTCCCAGTTCCTTCTTTCCATTCATTTCCCCCGTCCCTACTTTTGGGTCACTTTTCTGTCATCTTGTTTCTGAATTTCTTTAATCGGCATGTTTGTTCTCCCTGAGAAATAGCTTGCTCTTCCTCTCTACAGGCTGACTCCCTCTGGTTTTTGTTCTGCTTCGCTCTGCTTTTTTATAAATAATTTTCCTTATGTTAATAAAAGCTAAGTATAGAAAGTGCTCCAAAATTGTATTTCCACCACTATTTTAAAGTTAAAAATGCAGTGAAAGGTTATGTTGCAGTCCAGTAACCATCTCCACTCCAGCAGTAGGGGCTGTGGGTGAATTAATACTTTGATGAACGATCATGTATATAGTTACTCTGAAATACATATTGTCATTCTTGTGAAAAGGTTTAAGAGAACTTTGAGTCCAAAACAAAGTAGTCAATGAAATACCAGAAGTCTAAAACGTCTTCTTCATACAGAAATAGGTATTCTAATTTCTGTCTAATCCTCACATTTCAATTTATAGAATTGCTTTTGTGGTATCTAGATAAAAAAAAAAAAAAAAATCCTTTTCTGATGTCTTTGTTAGTAGTGTTCTTTACATCTGAAAACACAAGTAGCCTGGAAGGTGGTCATGGTTCCCTCCATCTCTGCAAACTCACTTTCCCTCCTGAGTGATTTTACTCATCTGATAGCTCTCTCACTTCAATCCCTTACTAAATGATTCTGTGTCGAGACTCATTGCTCTGTGTCTGTCTGAGTGGGGAGAAAAGACAAGACAGAGTCACCTCTAGGGTAGGGGGGCAGGTGGGAGACTGTGGGCGGGGAGCTGTGTGATTCAAAAAGCCAGCAAGGGGAGGTTACGTTTTGGGAAGTGACCTTTTCAGGGGCAGGGCCAGAATAAGCAGCTCTAGTGGCCAGCACCTGCCTCTGGTTCTCGCTCTTCTCACTGACTGGTCCGTCATAGCAGTTTTATTTGTGTGGCTGCAGGATGAAACAGATTTGGGACTGATCCAGGCGTAGCTGTTCCCAAGGAAAAAAAAAAAGAAAGGGTTGTTTTTAGCCTGGTTTGATTCCTCATTGTGGTTTACTACATAGCCACACAATAAATGGTGTTGGCAATGTGAGGGAGGAAGATGAGAGAGAAAAGAGTGTTTAGCTCATGTACTACCTTAGAAGGAAACAGTCATGAGTGATACTTGAGCAGGAGAAGCATGGTCAGTCTCCAGAATTGTGGGATTATCTAGCCCTAGGTAAAGCCAGAGGGAAATACTAAGGACTTCTTCACACCGCTTCACTTTACTAGACATTTCTGTTTTCCAAATGTTAGGAGTTTTCAGTTTTGTCCATAGAGAATTTAGAGGCTTGGTAAAAATTTTTGGTTTTCAGCTCTGTAGCTGAAAGGAATCACCAACAAGGTTGCATCCTCTGTCATGCAGTGTACTGCTTTTGAAGTATTTCAGCCCCTGACTGCCAGGCATTCTTCATTTAGATTAAGATGTATGCCACACAAAGCAGTTAGAAGTATGTGAAATATGCTTTGTTGAAAGAACATACAATTAATATTTTCCTATAATTTTGTAACACCTGCATTTTTTTGGAACACTCTGTTCCTAAAATGTTACATGATACAGAAAGTTGAATATGACATCATGAATAAAAACTTTCTTTTAGTTTCTGCATTCATGCTACATGAACGTTGATTGTATTGAATACCCCAAAAAAGATGTGTTTGCTAACTTTTAATTTTTTCCCACCCACACACCACCTCCTGATTTAGTCTCCAGCAGCCTGGATGTGTTTCTGCACTTAAATGTTTCTGCGGTGATAATTAAAACACTTAGAACAGGTAATTTGCAGATTAGGTAGCTCACAAAAGCTGGACTGCTTTTTGTATCACCTTAATTTTGAAGCTTCAATTTCAAAACTTCATTTCGAAGTCTGAATTGTTACAGTGTGTGAAATATCTTAATCTAGAAATTAAAGACTGCTTTGTAGCATTTAACAAATGAAGGCCTAAAGGGACCTTGAGTTATGATTTAAATTAGGGGCGCAGAGTTTACTTCAGGCAATGATGTCCATGTTGTAGGGTGGATCCAAGTTCTGCTGAACCAGTGAAACTCATGGATTGGATCTGCTTCAGGGCACACTATAAAAAAACAACCCAGTAAAAAATTGATCATCTCTAAGAAGACCAGACAAATGTTTGTTTTAAAAGCTTACAACACAGCGAGTTCCACAGTCACCTTTGATGATCTGTTTCCATTTGTGCTTATACCTAGAAACATAAAGTTCCTATTCTTTATATTTCTGCTAGTTGTATCTAGTTCTGTTTAACATTGCAGTTTAGATATACAGGATTTGTAAACTCTGAGATATTTTTCAATGTGGCTTGAAACAGATTAACACAAAAGATACGCTGAAGGGAAGGAATGCCATCCAGAGAGACCTTGACATGCTTGTGAGTGAGCAGATGCCAACCTGATGAAGTTTAACCATGCCAAGTGCAAGGTCCTAGACCTGGGTGGGAGCAATCCCAGGCACAGCTACAGGTTGGGCAGAAAAGAGATTCAGAGCTGTCCTGCAGAGAAGGACTTGGGGGTGTTGGTCAATGAGATACTTAACATGAGCCAGTTTCAGTGTGCACTCGTAGTCCAGAAAGCCAGCTGTATTCTGGGCTGCATCAAAAGGAACATGACCAGCAGGTTAAAGGAGGTGATCCTGCCCCTCAAGTCTGCTCTCATGAGACCTCACTTGGAGTATTGTGTGCAGTTCTCATGTCCTGAACTTGAAAATGACATGGAACTGTTGGAACAAGTCCAAAGGAGGGTGACGAGGATGATCAGGGACTGGAGCACCTCCCATATGAAAACAGACTGGGAAAGTTGGGGCTGTTCAGCCTGGAGAAGAGAAGGCTGCGTGGAGACCTTATAGCAGCCTTCCAGTATCTGAAGGTGCCTGTAAGGATGCTGGGGAGGGACTCTTCATTAGGGTCTGTAGTGACAGGGCAAGGGGTAACAAGTTAAAATTTAAACAGGGGAAGTTTAGATTGGATATGAGGAGGAAGTTCTTTAATGTAAGGGTGATGAGGCACTGGAATGGGTTGCCCAGGGAACTTGTGAATGCTCCATTGCTGGCGGTGTTCAAGGCCAGGTTGGACAGAGCCTTGGATGATATGGTTTAGTGTGAGGTGTCCCTGCCTGTGGCAGAGGGGTTGGAAACCCTAACTATTCTATGATTAGATTGAACTGGTGCTCACTGCCGGGGAGGGTTTGAAGTCAGATAATACCTAGATAACTGTTTTTTTTTGTTGTTATTTTCTTTGTTATGACAAAGTTGAGCAGCTGTCAGGGGTCCTGGATAAATACCTAATTTTTGGTGGGGTCTGTAGTTCTTGGGGCTGTGATGTGTGGTGTGGTGTTGGTGTCAATCTCGATGTATATTCTAGATTTGAGTCTCCTGCAAGGCCTGGCCTCTGGCTGGGAAGTCTGGCAGAAAGGAAGGTGATTTAACAGGGTTTGACAAAACTCCCATTTGTTAAGCATGCAATATTTTGAGTTTAAAGTTTCTGATTTAACACTTTGTCAGTTTCTGCCAAAACAAAACAGTGAGCTATTTCTGTATTCCTACCCAGAATGCCCTTTGTTACCAATTCTAGTTAACAACTGATGAGAAGACATGAGGACCAGTGACTGCTGCTGTGCTTTTCTCCCCCTCACTTACTCAAAATTCTTCTCAGATAGTATTTGCTAGGCTTTCTTCACAGCCTTCTCTTTACTGCATCGTAAAAATCCATTTCCTTAACCTTTTGTCAGAGATCACACTTTTAAATATCTTCATATTTTCAGATTTCTCTTAGATTCTTAAGGTGCCACTTGGAAGTGACAGAAGTAAGAAGTACAGAAGTAAGATTATGCAAGTAATTATTGATTGTTACTCTCATTACTGAAAAATCCTCTGTTTGCAGGCACAGACACTTCTCAAGTTTCTGGAGTATAGATTAGTCAGGTTCTGTACCCCTCAGTACTTGGCTGCAGGACGTTGCCATGGCATGAATGATGTAGAAGACAACTGCTCCTGTGTAGCTTCCTCGAAGTACACTGCTTGAGGCTGCATCTGTGCTGTGCAGAAATTTATAGCATTTTTCAAAGTTGAATGTCCATCTGTTTGTCAGAGTTTCATGTTGTCTGTAGTTTTTCTTTCTACATTGGGTAACAGAGAACAATCTGGCACGAGTGGTAGATTCACGAAGGATTACTGATCTGGAGTGTGGTAGAGGAAAAAGATGTTTTCTGTGAGTGTGGAGACCTATGAGTTACTGTGTATGTTCTGTGCTGTGTGATTCACATCACTTACCAGTCAGAGAGGGTGAAAAAGATACATTAACCACTTGAGGAAATGGACAGCTTTGACTTGGGAGCAATATTAGCAATCCTTTGTCTTGCTAGACAGGCCGTATGCTGTCTGCATTTGACCCAGCTTGTTAAGGATAGAGGGAGTTTTCTCAATAGTGATGCCAGTACTGTTCTTCTAGAGAAAGTAAGTAATAGGAAGAAGCGTATCAAAAGCTCTGCTCAAAAAGCATAAACCAGTATAAAAAGTACAGCTACTCTGTATTTTGAGACAGTGCTATTTTGATACAGAACCCTGCAGTAAAGGCCAGTGCACAATGCATGCACACTCTAAGCTGCATAAGGAAAACAAACATCAGATATCTTTCACAGCTTCCCTAAGGTGCTTGCAGCTGTTCCTCCAGCCTTGAAGCATATCTTTAGTGACTTAAAGTGAATGTGGCTCATTTAGATATCCCCAACTCAGCTTTCAGTAGTTGCTGTCAGTGCAGAAAGCACTCATATTGCGCAAAAGCTGCCTCAGTTCCTGATGAATGTTTTTTTTTTGTGTATTGAAACATTCAGCAATTACCCAAGATTTTTTTGTTGTTGTTGTTTGTTTTTTTTTTTTTTTTGTTTTGGTGGACAGATTCACAAGTGGAAACTAAGACAGGAAAATCCTGAAATAGCCTCTGAGTGCTCTGGTTTTTCTGTTCAGCTGTTTGTAATGAGTGAAAGAAGAGAGAAGAACTCTCTCTCTCTTCTACTTCTATATGAAATACTGCATCACCTTTTTCTATGATATGTCTATGACTTCATCAGTGTTTTACCTTTCCAAACTGGTGTATTAGAATATTCCTTTCCTGCTGTGTCCTTGGATGCACTTGATGGGTCTACTTGCTCTCTCTCACCAAACATGCAGGAAAGGTTACTCCTGTGAGCACTCTGTTAATCCATTACCATCCAAGAAGTCTGTGATAGATGACAAATAATGCTTGATTTCTGTTACCTGATTGGGAGTACCAATGGAGTTGTGGAGGCACCATTCATTTCTCTGGCAGGGAGACACTAGCAAATGACTGCAGTAGCAGTCTTTGGGATGCACATCTGCACCCCAGAGAATTTAATAGTGGAGTTCTTTCAGTAACAGTAAGAAACTCCCAAACCAATCAATTGAATAATGAAACAAAACCAGCATCTGCATGTAGAGGAGGCTTATGAATAAAGACATTGGCACAGTGACTTGAAAACAATGAAGAGAAGAGTAGGTGAGATAGAGTGGAGAAGCTGTGGTGGAGAGATAAACACTGCACTTGGCTTGAATAAAGAACAAGAGCATAAGAAAAAAGGCATAGAAAGAAGACACATGCAGAAACATAAAAATACATGAGAGTAAGCGTGTCTAAAGTGTGAGCAAGGAAAAGAAAATTTTTAAAAGAACTTCCTGGGGAAATAGCCTCCCTTCCGCTTGGCATGGGTCCTCAGTGTCACGAGGGAAGTGGGACCAGCTTCTCTGGTGCACTGCATGCCTAGCTCCTGAAATGGAGATTTGTTTCAAAGTTGATTAATGCATTACAGCTAGTCAGTATTTTATGGTGCTGAAAACATTCCCACTGATGGGATTCTAAGGTACTTGGCTGCCGCTAGTCTCAAAGTCTGTTATGTTACTGGGGTAGCTCAGTGGATATGGACTGGAAGAGCAAATTCCATTAACTGCTTTTTAAAGGAGTATCTGGATTGCTTTTGTTATGATTTGTATTTTCTTATCTTCGGGAAGCAGTAAAAACCTTTTACTTCCAGGATTAATAATCCTTTCCATACAACTTTATCCAGAACCAAACTCTGGGAGCACACCCTCTCAAAGAGTACTACGGCTCCTTTTGCTAACTCACACTAGCTGATGCAGCTGCCTGCTTTGGTTCGTAAGAGTAAGGGCTCAGAGGTGGAGGAGGTTGCATGGACTGTGCACAAGTCTATACAACCGAATAGGTTGCAAGTACATACAAAATGGAGTTAATGTTATAAAATTTTAGCATGGATTTATTTTAGCATAGCTATGTTTAACTGCATTAGAGCTGGTTACTTGCGTTTAGGTTGGGATTTTGTTTTCTTTTTCTTTCTCAACCAATAACACCCAGAACTATGTTGTAGTTCAGTTGTACCCTGGAATGAAAAAATAGACCTTAAAAAAACCCACACCAAAACCCAAACCAACTCCCCCCTCAGAAAAAATCCACCAACAACCCACAATCTAAACCAAACATGTCCTGCATTTAATCTTTCTGGTGCATGTATTTAATGTCGTTGTGAAAGGGGTGATGATACAGGAATGAGCTGGTATTTTGCAATCAAAAATCATGTGTAATCTCTGTGTTTGTCTATATAAGAAAAAAAATCTGCAAATTGGTCTGCTGCTGCTTCCTGGACTTGCAATATCCACTGTTCTGACAGTTTCACGGCTTTAGTAGCAGGTTTCAGTCATTCTAAATTGTACCTTGTTTTTCTGGTCAGCATCAATGTTCTTAAATGGCAAGGATGATATTTCCACTACTTTATACACATGGCTGTATAACATGCAGAAATAAGCTTTCTCGGCAATCTGTGGATTCTATATGAAGAAAAAGAGACTTTTCTGGGGAGGGGTTGAGCCAGGAGATCTGTAATCTCTTCTTTGGGTGTCATGTCCTATGTTACTTCAGAAGAATTAAATCTTCCTGTTGTCTAGCACCATTTTCTTCCTGCTATTCCATCTCTGGAGATTCTCTCTGCAGTTGTGTGAAGAGCCAGGAGGTCGGCAAGGTCTCTTTAATTAGTACACATGATGTTTTATTTAACCATCCATCTATGCTGTGCAGTGACTGTGCCACAAGAATTGCACAAAGCTTTTCTTCACTGTAGGCGGTTGTTCATTTATTAATGTAAACACCATGTGCCTTGGATGTGTGAGCCCTAAAAATAAACTTGCAGAGTTAAAAATAGATCTCTGGGAGGTCTGAGATGCTGCTTAATCAGAACCAGCTGCAAGCTGTCTAGAAAATGTAAGTTATTTGGAGCCAGATGGCTTTTGCCCTTTTTGCTTTAGACAGCATGTAATTTGGGTAACTACAGATACAGTAATGTATTTTCTCAGTCAAACTGTTGATAAACATATTTTTTTCAAACAGACACTTCCAATTAGAGAACCAGTAAAATGTTAATTTATTTTAATATTTCTCCATGTGGGTAAGCCAGAGGAAGGTTGCATAATACTAAATTCACAATAACTGGTCACAGCTGGATTCGACAGGACTGTAACGATGCATCATTGTACAACAGGGCTTTTACTCTGGGAGCAATCCCCCTGAAAGCAAGGAAAGAATGATTTAAGTGAAATTAATGATGCAATGATCAGTTGAACTTATGTAGGGTAAGTTTGCAGGGGTAAAGCATTTCACAAGATACAGACGAGTCAGAAGGGTACCTGGCATGTGTACTTCAAAACAACAGCCCATATGATTTCAGGAAGCATTGCTTGCATCACTTGCTTAACCAGTTAAAACCAAAACTTGTTCTGAAGCTTGGCAGTTTCCACAATTCACCAGCCTGCTGGTGAGGACCTGTGTTCAGGCTGTTTAGGAGTCTCAGTGACTGCTCTAGGAAACAGGAAACTGAAGCTCAAGTCTGCTTTATTTGATTCAGAAACACCCAGGACAGGGAATTATGCTTTGATTCAGAGGCTTGTGAGTATTTCAACCTGCAGTATCATCCTAGCTCTATTTCTGAGGTCTACTCATTTGCATCTGGGGGAGCATAGTGTGAAATCGCACAGCCTCCAGACCGTTCTAGCTGTGTGTGTATAAATTGCCGTTCAATCTGGTATTTGCCTATCTAGACTTGTGTTATGATTATAGGAAAACCTGGGGAAAAGAGGTGGAATGTATTTGAAGAAATAGCCTCTTCTAGCAAGTGTGATAACAAAAGCCAGCTGTACAAACCCAAAAAGCAGTAATCAGGTAATTTAAGCAGTGATGTAAGATGAAGACTGTTGTGCAGAAGATCTAGAAACAAGTCTTGGTTTAAGCAAAGGCTTTTGAAAATGAGGGTTAAAGGTGCCAACTTTACAGGCAGATAATACAAATTACATACAGCTGGTATAAAACAGTCATAATGAGTGCTTAAATGTTTTTACATCCTTCTCCCACCAGTGTTTTACACTGTCAGTGATAACTGAATTTGGTTAAGATCTTGGAAGTTCAATTCACATTTTAGGTTGGGGTTTTTTTGGTTGTTTTTTTTTTTTTTTTTTGTTTGTTTTGTTTTGTTTTGTTTGTTTTTTGTGTGTGGGTTTTTTTTTTGTTTGGTTGGTTTGTTTCTTTTTTAGTCTTAGCACTATTTCCTTTAATTAAATGAATAATTACACTTTTACACTTTCTGGCTGAAATGCCTTTTTCTCCCCAAAACTTTTTCGAATGAGGATTTTTCTTTCTCTGCTTCATCCAGTCTTCCAAAATTTTTCAACTTCAATGTCTACCATGCAATTTGTCAATATCTTATGAATTTAGGGCTCCTGTGAGAATCCACTCAAAAATTCCAGCCTGTCTGAAGGCGGCAGTAGCTACCTGAACTGGCGCAGTGATGTCTGGGGGAGATAAGTGTTGTTTTGGTTTGAGTTTTTCTAAATGCTTATATTTAAGTGTATATACAATGCAAAACTGTCTGAAATTGGTAGTGTGGCAGTCTGTCTTTGGCCAATTCTGTTGCACCTCTCATGCTCATGGGTCATGAGACTGGTGGGTTTTTTTGAGCTGCAGGAAGTAGGTTAATCAGTATTTTTGTGGTCTGTAATTTTTTATACAAATTGTTGCCAAGAAGAGTTTTAGGTTACAGATTTCCTTGGAAGCAGTTCAGTATGAAAATAGCTTTCCAAAGTTCTTTGGAAATGCATGAAGTTACATTTAAAAAAATGACACTTGTTTGATCTGTCTGATTATTAGCTGATTGAGGTTTAATTTACAAATGGATCTTAAAATAGTAACACTTGTAGTCAGATTCTAAGGTGTTTTAGGTTGGAATCAAATTACAAGAATTTACTAGGTTTTGACAGCAAAAGTGATAAAGCTGTGCAGATGAATTTTTAAGTAGCTTTATAAATGACATGCGGTCTTAAACTGATGAGTGTCTGGATTTAGATCATCCCAGAGGTAAGAAAAGCTTTGTGATGATTTGATTGCTCCAGGCTTTCTTGCTTAAGTATTTTGTCAGTGACCTAAAAATGGTTCCTAGACTATTTACCATAGGATAATTATGACCCACTCCTAAACAGCAGAGCAAGAAAGGAAGGGAAAATGAGATCACCTGAGCAATTTGGTTGGGATTTCAGTATTTCCTCTATTAAGAATCTGGTAGAGAGAAATAATGCATTGCATACCAACTGTTTACCTCCTTTTCACCCTTATCTGATTAGGAGATTATGATTAAACATGGAATTAGGTTTACGATGATTGTGCTGTTCAGCAGATCTGAGTGGGTACAAGCAAAGTATGCTGTACCAGTAAAGATAGCTTCAGGAAATTATTTGTGCCACAGGAGCTGGTTACTTGGGAGAGAAGGAAGAGCAAAAAGGGGATGATTTAGACCAGAATTAGAGCAAATAATTGACTAAATTGAATTTAGTGATTGTACTCCGTTAAAAAATCAAGTAACTTCCTTCTCAAATGCCGCATGAAGCATCTAAATGTTTCACTTAAATGTCATCACAAGAAAGAACATTCCAATGTTCTTAGCATGCAGTTTTGCTGAAACAACTGAATTTCATTGAAGTTCGGAAATAGTTTTTGGTTTGATCTGGTTCTCAATTGTTTGGAACCTATTTATTTTTTGCTTAAATCCAGGACTAACGTTGATAATGTTAAGATGTAGACTGAGGTGCACTCAGTCTGTGAAAGCTGTGCTAAAAGAGGTTACTGTCTCTTGTCAGTGTTCATCTCAATGTTTGTTTCTCTCTGCCAGGTGTCTGAGCATTATGACACCTAAAGTGCCTTCTCTGCATGCAATCCTGTTTGTTACAGCAATCAGATTGCTATTGATAGTTTAATTATCAGGACTTTGCTAATCAGGTACGTTTTGACTGAAATACCCTTGGAAGCATTTGCAGGAGCAGCTTACCTGACGTGCAGCATTTTAGGCACTAAAAGTTGCGAAAGGCCATGTGAAGACATGTTACTAGGAGGTAGACTTGCCCTAGCTCGCGTGAATTCATATCAACAAATTAATTCATTACCAAAATTAAGAAATTATGGACTTGCTTACTGAAAATACTTAGTCTTGTATACTAGTAAAACTAGTATAGCTCAGTCCTTCTTAGTGTTTTTTAAGTGGGTGTTTTTCCATCAGGGTTTCAACAAAGTAAATTCAGCTATAGACGGTTGGCATCATCATTCTGTTTGATAGCATTTCCAAGATCTTCGGGCTTATTTACACAAGGACACTAGCAAAACTTATCTGTGCTAACTAGACCTGGAGTGGATTTGTTAGCTTGTATTAAATCCTTATTCAGAATGCTTTCAGAATTAGTTTTCTTAAATTATTTCACATTAATTTGTTTTAGAAATTAACTAGGCTGCATGGAATTAATCCTGAATGAGTATCCAGAATCATATCCATAACTAGTTTAACCTCTCTTCTTTAAAAGTAAATCTAGATTGCTTTCAAATATTTTGATGTATTTTTCTCTGAATTCCTTCTTCATTTAAGATTGAATTTCTACAGGTGTATTTTTTTGTGTTTGGGCTTTTTAGGGTGTTTTTGGTTGCTTTAAAGTCACTATGTTAGCACAAGCAAAGTAATTTGCTCACCCAAGTTTAGATCTTGCTCTTGTCTCAGGAAACCCATGCTAGCTGAAACCAGTAAAATTACTCTATATAGCATCACTATACAGTCATCCAAAGTGACTTGAAATTAATTTGAATTCATAAGATGAATAAATTGTAGAATAGTCTTGTAAGGACAGTTAAGAGCTTCACTCATTTGGCAATAGGAAGTAAAGCTGAAGTGCTCCAAAAAAAAGCATTTTTTTACTGTTTTAATAGACACATCAGAGCACAGAGACTATCAGGGCTTGCCTGAGGTGCTTGTTCAATTTGGGCCATGTGAGATCTGGCTCCTTTTCAGTTTCCTCAGAAAGTCTTCATTGGAATTGCACAGTGTACCCCTATGTGCTTTTATTGAACATAATTTTCCAGTGTGATTTGCATCTTCCTTGGAGATGTGTATCATTGTGAGGAAAACTGCAGCCATGACATTTGTGAAACACTGAAGAGCTAGATCCACTTGGCTTTTTTTCCTTACCCTTGTATCTGAACACATAACCTCTCTCAAAGTTGATTGTTCAATTTGACAATCAGTTTCAGACCTTGTATACCAACCTCCTCTTGAGTGTCAGCTATACTTTTACAGTTACTGGAGTAGTTTGTGACAGTGATGCTTTGAAATGTGTAGGCATTGCAGATCTTCTATGTTACTATTCCTTTTGGTAGTAGAAGTCATAGAAGGTCAAAAAATGTCCCAGAGTAGCAGATTCTGTCAGCAGATCTTCCCCTTTTGGAAGTTGTCCCTTTTAAATATATCTAGTTTTCTGGGTAACTGTATTTCAAGATAGATTTGTGAGGTATCTTGGATTTGTTTGTTTCAGTTTGGCAGAAGCTGACGGGCAAACAGCTTCCAAACCCCTGATCATTTAAACCGTGAGGTGGCAGGATGAGCCAGAACAAGTGAGGGAGTAGAAAAGTCTTATGGTAGTTGGAAAAGCAAGAAGTCACTTGGAATGGTGGGGAGGAAGTGTGTCTCTCTCATCAGACACTGATGGAATATTAAATTTGAGCCTGTAGTCTTTTCCTACAAATTTAATAGGTGGCCTATTGTACAAGCAGAAGAACATTGTTTTCTTTTAGGTTCCTTTCATGGTGAATTGCTGTATTAAGCTTCTCAAAAGAGTACCTCTCGTGTCACACCCCATCATACTGCATTTCAGACTATACACAACTCTTAAAGCCATTTTGGCTTTAGAAGATGGTAAAAGTCAAATACGACATTCTTTGCCTTGCTTTCGTGATTTAAAGTATACTGGTATTTTTAAGGGACGGGATTCATTGTATCTATTCATGGTTAGTCACCAGAAGCCAGCTGAAATGAGTTAGTCTCTGGCTAGTTCTGAGAAAAAGCTGAGATTCTTATTCTGTTTGGTAATATATCAAAAGGAGCGTGACCAGCAGGTTGAGGGAGGTGATCCTGCCCCTCAACTCTGCCCTCGTGAGACAGCACTTGGAGTATTTGTGCAGTTCTGGTGTCCTCAACATAAAAAGGACATGGAACTGTTGGAACAAGTCCAAAGGAGGGCCACGAGGATG
>JANRGW010008476.1:10482-37942 GCA_024733675.1 Psilopsiagon aymara | reverse complement strand
CCCCCTTTTTGGAGTGGGGGGGAAGAAGGAGGGGGAAGTGAGTGAACAAAACTGCTTGTTTTACGGCTTAAACCACGCCACTTCTTTTAGGAGGGGGAAGTGAGTGAACAAACTGCATGGCTGATTTACAGCTTAAACCACGACAATACAGCAGAAGTTTGGAATTGTCTGGCACCTCCAGAACCTGGCAATGAACAGCCAGACTCAATAAGCTGATGAATGTGTCTGCTGCATCGTGAATAGCTGTTGTTCTGTTACACACAGATCATGATAGAATATTCATCATCTAAAAAAGAAGAAAAAAAAATGGAAATAATCAGGCTGCTGCTATATCATTCCAAGGAAAAAACTTTGATCACTACTTTCTTTGCTTGAAGTTGAAGAAATCACTTTTGACAATTTAAAATTAGTAAAAAGCCACCACCATATTCTCTATTTTGCTGCACAAATTCAAGTTACATTTTTTCATTGCCATACACCTTCATGTATGGCATACCTGAGGCTTAAATTCAATAGAAGCTAATTTTCACTAAATCTTTCACCCTCTGAATATTACAACAGCAAGAAATATAGTTAGCACTGTAATCATTATATCCTGACCACATCCAAGTTCATCTGAAAAGCTCCCTGCTTCTCAGTTAGTTGGTTCTTCACCACAAATGATTTTCTGTCTCCTCAGATTGTGACAAAGCAGAATAAAAGCCACTTTTCCAGCACATGAAACACACTTTGCATGCTTTCCAAAGAAATGATGGCACACAACCTAGCAGCAACATTACAGAATAGGCAAGGACAGACAAACAAAGATTGTCAAAAGTAATCAAATGATTTAGAATGACTTGTTTCTTGTGTTTATGAGGTAGGTCACATCCTGAAGCAGATCCACCTTCTGAGGATAGATACCCAGCTATCTTTGCTTATCAAGCTATCAAAATCAGCTGTCACTTTTGAAAAGCTTGGTCATAATGTACATATTTATATGTTTATGTGAGACCTTCACTTACTGAAATCGCTTGCTCTCCTGGCTTTTATGAAGATTGCTATGTTGGTATCAGAAATTACCAAACTAGTTGGGCTAAGGCAAAGTCAAGTGTCAAACAATTTACATAGCTACACTTTCTGTGGCTCCCCAGTGTTTCAAAATCTAGAGTTTGGGCTTTGTTTAAATTGAATGATTGACAGAGTAAGATTAAATTTCTATGCTTTTAGAATTTATTAAAAAAAAAAAAAAAGAGAATGTAAGTTGGAACATTTCTGCCTTTATCATGGTTTAGCTCGATTATTCCATTAAAATGAATATATTTCACTAGATTATTGCACAGTTTCAAAATGATAACTTTTTAATGTACCCATTACTGTCTTTTAGGCAACCGTTAAATCATTCAGTAGCTTTATCTGGAAGGACAAAAAAGCAAGCTGTTGTTCTAGATACTGTATCCAAAGCAAAAAAGACTTGGTTCTTCTCAGTTTTATTCAAAACTAGAATGCTCATCCAGAGAGGAGATGATGGAATAGGAAATGTGAGATAGGGGTTTCTAACAGATGTTTCTTGTATGATATTTAAGCTACCCTCTTATCAATAGGCCAGCATCTCAACCTTCAGAACAGAGGTAATAAAAGCACATCTGATTTATTTTACGATTATCTCATTAGCAGCTCCTAAAGCCTCCTGTTGATTTCCATCCTATTCAGGTGAAGCAGAAACTATTCAGTCTCTTTGCATGTCTGGGAGACTCGCACTTTGGCCATCTTGTAGGTCTATCTTAATTCCTTTTTTCTACCCAATCCTACCTTTTGCAATAGCATTTAGCATCAGTAACCCTATGCACACAGTACAGTATTATAGTGCTTAATTTCTTTTACATGATACAGTGGTACAAGATAAATGTTTTAATCAATTATCTATATAAACACACTGTTCAGCAGAGCCCCAGGTATTTCAGAATTGTTTAGCTGGCTGCCATTAATAAATTCAGTATCAAAATTAGCATCCAAGAACTCCAGAGATCACACCAAGAAAGAGAGAAATGAGAGAAAACCCCAGTGAAACCTCATTCTGCTTAATTAATAATATCTTAAAGTTTAATTGCAGAGCTAGCTTACAGAGAAGCAATAATGCAAGCAGCACTTTCTCACTTCACACATCAGACATGTGTATTTGAAGTAACAAAATGCAGTACTTGCAGCATTAGTATTTGTGCTTTACCAGTTACCTTCCAACCAAGCATGCAGTAAGCACACAGCCAACAAATTTCAGGCTGAAAACTAGACTGATTATCTTTCTCCATCAATACTACTGTTTCTACTGAGATGTATTTAGTGGCTTGCCCAGAGTATAATTTGAGCATGCTCCAAACAAGTCTCCTTCAGAATCTCTACTGCAAGATCTGTTCACTTTTAAGTTTTACTCTCCTTGGAAGTAATTGCTATGCCGTAAGATACACCAAAAAGGCAATAAAAAAGCATTTCTGAGTGCTTATAAAGCACCCTTTTAAGTCTTTCCATACTTTCCTACTGCAAGCTATCAGAGATAACAAATGACACATTTAGAGGATGATTGAACACTCTACAAATGTTAACAGTGGAGGAGTGTACAGTTGCTCAGCAGAGCAGGCATTGTAATTGAGATGCATTTGAAAGCTTCTTGGTATTCAGCAGTCCCCAGACTTTCACAGGAGGACAGCATTTAGCACATGCTGTTGTACCAAACACCCATGCAAGAGCAAAGTTAGCAGAAAGCTTTGTTCAGGACTCTCTCCCCCCTAACTATGGCCTAACCATAAAATCGTAGAGCAAGATAGTTTTCTCCTGCCCTCCAAATTACTCATAGTGCGGTAATCCCTGGAAGCCCTAACATGAGGATCAGGACTCACTGAGAATGGAGAAATTCCAAAGAGCTGTTTCTTATCAGTCAGTCTCATTTTCTCTCCTCCCCATCAGTTTCTATTAGGACCCAAGGCTGGCGAATTTTGCCCAAAGTACCTAGAGCACCAAAAAAAGTTGGTTAAACCTCTCAGAGGAACAGCCAGTTGAGACATTACACAGAAACACTTTTCCACTCCTCCCATCCTTCCCTTTCTTTTCAGCTACCTGTTGAGTAAATTAAAATACCTGTTGCACTGGCAGGTTACATCTGCTCCTGCTTTCTGTGCATCCCACTTACAGGCCAATCAGGTAAAGTAGAACCCAGCAGGCTAGAAAGTGGGAGGAGAGGGCTTTGGGATCTTAACTTACACTAGGCCTGTAATCCCCAACATGCCACATATGATGGAGAAGGGAAGGATGGCAGATGTTCTTCTAAACCGCAGGCTGAAGTAGCAGATGCTGAGGGGCTCTGCTACACCCAAGGGGCAAAGACTTTTCTTCAAGCCCCTTTCCTGCTTTGCTTTCATGCCCTACTCTAGGGAAAAATGCAAGCAGCAGCGGAAGGGAAGCTTCTGCAGCTTGTGAGGAAGCAAATGAATCAGGAAGTTAGCATACTGCATCTATAACACAGTCAAGGTGAAAATGCCCACTTCATAATTTGTCCTTCCATAATTTTTTATAATTCAGTAAATAGTGTGACTGAAAATGCACCAGTACTGCTTTTCAGTGCTCAGCTCCTCTTTATGGATTCAGATCTGAAATATCACAATTTGCATTAAAGAGCAAAAAATCTGAGTTCCCCTCTCTGGCACATCACAAATTTTCATCTGTAATCATTTCTGTTATTTGTCGAAGATCAGTTTTCAGTCATTCATTTTGACAGTAGACAAACTGGAGAGAGGGCAGTGAATTAATATAAATGAATGGATCACATTCTGTGTGCCTAAAGGACTGAGCTCCTAAAACCAAATTCATTTTCATCTAACAAAGCTTATTTATGAAGTTTGCCCCCCCCCCCAACACCATGTACCCTCCAATTTCTACCACTTTAAGCTTTGCCTTCTCATACGAGATCTCTTACAAGTTTCTTATTATATCTCTGGTGCACATTCCTACAGAATAATGAATATACAGTGTTAAATTTAAGTGCCTCAACAAACAGAAGCTCTTGTCAACTAAAGGTGCATCTATACATAAATATATCTACAAAGGAATTCTGTAGCATCTAGGAACCTAGATTAAAAATAAAGAGATCAAAAAAATGGGCCCCATTGAATTGAGAGAGTGAAAACGAAGTTGTGCCCTACCTCAGGCATAGCTGGCTTCCGAAAGAGTTCAGAGTGAGCCTGGGTACAATTTTAGAACAGAGACCTGGGCTGGTGCAGGTTTTTGTACATACCCAGGGAGTTCTAGGCAGCAGCATGCCAATACACAGAATTATCAGCACATCAAAGGCATTATATTTATCAAACCCTGCCACAGCACATTTACTAGCTGTATGATGGATGTTGTTGTAGCAAGCAAGGAACACTTTGATGTACATGGCCTTCTTTGATTAATGAGGGCCCTTGCTGAAAAGCTGCAGATGGAGTAAATTACTCTTTTCAAAAATGGCTGATTTGCACTATTATACTAATTATGTCACAAGCTCAGAGTCAGTTCCAGATTTAGTCATCCCAAATGAAAGAAATAAATATTCACATATACAGGTCACACTTTTGTCACACACATGCATCAGCTCAGAATCCTAATTAAATTAACCTAGAGTTTCTTTCCATACACAGGGAGCACTGACAAGTATTTCCTCCCTCCACTGGAAGTTTCCAAAAACCTAGTATTTAGCAACAAATTTGTTTCTCTGAAATGAATGCAATTTTTTGATAAATCCTGTTGTATTTTTTTAAGAAAAATATAAGAGCTCTGAAAGCATTTTAATTCTTCACACACAAAAAAAGGCAGAGGGAATCACAAAGCGCAAAGTGTGCCTCTTAAAAGCATTTTCTAGATTAATTCTAACAGCTAGGAAAACACTACAAAAGTGAAGTTATTCCATTAGCTTCAATTCTCTAAGTATGTGGTGCCTTAAGCAATCTATCCACTTAGTTGTAACAACAACAAAAGTATTTCTTTTACAGCATTAAAGCAGTGTTACTTTCTTAAAATTCTGAACAGTAAATATTTTATCATGTTAATTAAGTATGTTTGCAGACTCCAGCTTGTTACTGCAGATGGCAGAACCAGCACTTTGTCTAGGATCACACTGAGTGCACAGATCCAACTCTAATTTTTGCCACTGGACATACAACCAAAATGAAAGACAACAGAAAACCTGTGCTCCATCCCATGGGTGACACTCTACTGAGGTCAAAATGATTTCTTAAGTGCACTTTTTATTAGGAAGTTCAGATTTAATCCAACTTTGGTTTCATAATTCAATATTTGTACACAGCACTTTGCTGTAGTTGCCTGACAGTATATTATTTACAAAACAGAAAAAGCACTACCCCACATTAACGCTATGGCATAGGCAATGAAACATCACAACATACCCTGACACCACACATCAAGCTAAAGCTTAAAAAGCCTTCTCAAATTTGCATGTGAAACATTCAGGTGAATGAATCACACAGGCATAGAATCAACTGGAAAAAACCTTTAAGATAATCAAGTCCAACCATTATCCCAGCACTGCCAAGGCCATCACTTAACCATTTCACTGAGGGCCACACCTACAAAGTTTCTGAATGCTTCCAGGGATGGCGATTCCACACTACCCTGGGCAGCCTGTTCCAATACTTGACCACCTTTTGATGAAGAAAGTCATAACTGATATCCAATCTAAACCTTCCCTGGTGCAGCTTGAGGCTGTTTCCTCTTGTCCTGTCACTTGTTACTTGGTTTTACCTCTCTGTAGCACCTACGAGGCTTTCACTAACTAGGCCAGTTCGCAGAGGTCTGAACCACACTAGAGCAGTGCAACGTGTTTAAATAGAAAGATATTCCTAAGCAAAGTCCAGAGAGATTTCAAGTACATTGTGCATATGCTTATTCTGAGAGAAATCAGCCACGTTACCATTCTTCTCTAGAGATTTCTACAGAGATTTCTGAGTTGCAGCAAGGAAGAGAAAGAAAACAGATTCTGTGACAGGTACAATTCCCAGATCAACAACATGCCTTCCTATTTTTTTTCCCACAGCAGCCTTTCATTGAAAGCAAGTTCTCCAGATATATAAAAAACTAGTAACTTTCCGGAAAACATAATCATGAATACCTGCACTGTCAATAAAACATCTAAAGTTAGGCATTTCTAAACTGCTGAGAAAGTAGCAAGTTACAACTTACAGAGCTTCTCTGGAAAGTAGTTTCTCTTGCCGCAGCACAAGCTAGAAAATTTTTTTCTATCACAGCCATACTGGATGTGATAGTAATATCCATAAGGGAAAATTGCAGGGGGAAGGAGTTGAGGAGAAAGATATTCAGATCTTTGACAAGTCTCCCTGGGCATACTTTAGAAAGGTTAGGAGCTCGCTCTGGGAAATTGACACAGTGAAATATAGTGCTGTCACTGGACAGCCCACAAGGACTGCCATGAACTTGCTCAAAAGTTCTGTGAAATGTCACCTATCAGCACCAAAAGAATTCTATACCTATTTACAAACAGATTAAGCAGGTGGAGCCCTACCGCTCTGTCTAGAATTGCTAGCTGAACAAAGTATAAACATCTTTAGTGCTATTAGTACAAAAGGTAAACAGTAAAAACAGTGACTGTATATTAAGCAAGACTATTCTTGACTCTACTTTGGTGAAGTTTCATTACCTGCTTCTTCGAGACTTCCAGAATCTCTTTAAATTTAGAAGACATTAATTAAAAAGTTAGCAATTAACTCATCCATACAGAACATATGTTATCTACCATCATTAAAACAAAATACTAAGTGTGAGTAAGCTGAAGTCTTTCAACCTTCTTTGGAACACCCTGTGGTTAACTCAATTTCTCCTCCATGAGTTAAGTACAGCTCCCCAGAGCAACTGAGACAACTCAAGCTCCTACTTCTAGGATTGCTCAGTACAGAGCCTGATTGTTGCTAGCTCCCCAAGATGGAGAACAACTAGACTAATTAAGAAGAGCCATGTGCTTTTGTTTAGTCTAGTTTAGAAACAGACTGGGAATGATTAGAGTTTTGGTTTAAATACAGAAACTGAACTAAAAGTAGTGCTGGTACTCTCAAAATACAAGTATTCCAAGACTTTAACATCCGGTCAGTCGTACTGAGAATTTCTGTATTGAGTCGTTGAAGATAACAAACAGATTAAAAGGTTTTACTAAAATCTTGCATAAAGTTCAAAAGAAGATGAGAACTGTTCTTATTCATCATAACCGATACGAGGAGGCTGTGAGCAATGTAGACCATGCTGTCTGCTGTAGATGACAATTTCTTCCCTGAGAATTTTCCAGAAAAAATGTTCTTGTTCAGAATTCTGCCAAAGTCAATATTTCATCTGCTTCTAATTCCTAGGCCAAAAACGTCTGGCCATGAAAACTTTCCTATAACTTTATATAATGAAACTACAGGGTGCCAATCCTTTTTGGTTTGTTTTGGGTTTTTTTGTTTCCTAGAATTTCTACCATTAACTTACTACATTATATTAGGTAATAAACAAGTAAATTAGTTTCCAAAGCAAAATTGAAAATTCTATAGAGGTATGTTCTCAGACTATAATATTCTTTGTAGAGAAATGCCTCATTTCCAACCTTATTCTTGTATTACAAACATTTTAAAATAAGATAAATGAAATCATGAAGACCACAAGTTCTGACAGAAGACAGCTCTGACTTACGCTGAGCCTACAAAACCAAGAAAATATAAATGCAATAGACAAAAGGAGCCAATGCTGACCTCACATTTGCTGCAAACTGCTGGATCAGCCTGCTCCCTCCAAAGTCACTCCTTTGGCTTCAGAGCACTTTTAATAAGCTTTTGATGTTGAACTGCTACTGTATAGCCAGAGAATAGCACATGTTGAATTTAAGAGGCAAAAATCTAAAGGCAAGATGGGTAACTGCAAGCTAGTAAGACTATCAATGGAACAAGTTCAAACAGGAAAAAAGTAATGGTAACAGTTGAGAGGATGCTCCCTGAATATAGCAGGACGATAAAACAACAAATACTGAGGAGGAAAAAAATTGACACCTGAAAGCACATAGAGCAGGACAAGAGCAGGTATAAATCAACTACAGGTTTAGGCCAGTGATTAGAAAAAGTTTGACAATTTAGAGCTGCAACAGTCTAAAACAGCTTTACAATTAACAAAACAAAACCCCACAAACATCCCAAGCAACAACAAAAATGCACTAAAAAACCTATTCAAGCGCTGTGAAGATGGCTGAAGAGCAACTCTGGGGGTGCACCAGCTACAATAGCAGATGACCAGACTCAAGGCGTCTTCCAGTCCCAAACTCCAGATTATCATCTGTAATTTAACTCAGAAACACAAGATTCATGGTTGTGGCTGCCTACCTGGGCAACCAAGAATAAAATTATGGCTCTCATAAGGAGTGCAATTATTTTTAAGGGCAGAATGCTGTTTTGTACTTTTCATATATATTCATAGCAGGTCTGGTGAGTAACAGATATGACGTAAAGCATAGCTGATAACACTATGGTTAATAAGACAGAACTGTTAGCAATCATAGTAGGTATTTACAGGCACTTGGCCTGAAGAAAAAATAATGAGAAGGTAGGTGGGAAAATAAACATCTTAACCAATGGCCTTTTGACACACTAGAGCTAAACTGCTGAGTCCCAGAACCTAATCCAGAAAGGAGTCAGACCATTACTTATGTCCTTCTGGACCTCCTAATGAAGATGTGCTAATGCTGTGGCTGCAGAACTGGAATCCAGAAGAACAGGCAAGGAGCACAGCAGACAAAAGCAGGACCAAGCACAAGCCTTCCCTTTGCATTATCACACTGATATTGAGTGCGGCCAAGCACATCACCTTATCCATACTGCAACCACCTGGTTTTACCGGGAAACCAGGCAACCGTCTGGCTCTGCCTATGAAGACTGAATGAGAAAATGGTTGAACTCTGATTAATTAACATCATCTCCAAATATTCCCATCTTCCATCACATCTGAAGAGTCTCAGCAGCATCATGCATCTCCCATAGAGTTTGATTTGCTATGATGAGAAGTGTAAGGGGACTCCTGCTTCAGCTCTTGAGACTCAGCCTAGCAAAGACCTGGGCTTCATTCCAGTACTGCAAGGAAGTTAATAAGGCCATTTACAGTTTACAAACTACTTCCACTTGCACTGACCATTGTAAGCCTCAAGCAAAGCTGTCATGACGCTTTTGTAGGGGAAACCTTAAGGGCTTTGGCTAAGGCTTGCTGTCAAAAAACTGCTTGAAATGAATTCAAATCACCAGGCTCCCTCACTGAAGGTCAAACACAACATTTGCAGCTAGAATTGCCAGCACAATAGCAACACAAGGGGAAAAATAAAGACCCACCTGATAGGAAGACACCAGCTGCTTTGTTGGTGTTTTACCCGCAGCTGGGAAGAGGGGGAGCAAAAAGACAGGCATAGCTCTGGGAAGGCACAAGCAGAACCATGGGCTGCCTGTCAGAGGCAAAACTATAAAACCTTCTACCTTCAGAATAGCAGTTAGCCCAATGTCTGAATTTACTTTAAAGGTTGATGGAAGAGCTAGCCTGTGCCAATGCTGCAAGAAGAAGCATGCCTGACCATCTCCTCCCTGCTTTCTGTGCCCTACCATGCACAGTTTGTCTTCTAGTGAAGGGAAATCTCCCCATCCAGCATTTCAAAAGACAGCCCTGACAGCTTATGGCAGGCACCCAGAGTCATCCATAGCCACCATCTCATAGAATAGTTAGGGTTGGAAAGGACCTTAAGATCATCTAGTTCCAAGCCCCCTGCCATAGGCAGGGACACCACATGCTGGACCATGTCACTCAAGGCTCTCTCCAATCCGGCCCTGAGGGCTCCCAAGGATGGAGTATTCACAGCTTCCTTGGAAAACCCATTCCAGTGCCTCACCACCCTCACAATAAAGAATTTCTTCCTTATATCTAACCTGAACTTCCCTGGCTAAAGTTTGAACCCATTACCCCTTGTCCTATCACTACAGTCCCTAATGAAGAGTCCCTTCCCAGCATACATCATCAGCCATCTAACAGCCCCCACCATGCCTTCACACAGCACAAGCAGCAAAAACCCCGTGTTGCTCCCTTGCCGCATGTCTCGTGCCTATGGGCATCGCACAGCTCCTGTGGGCTCCTGATGAGCCAAGATGTCCTGTGCTGTATGGCACAAATGCCTGTGCTCATGCCCAGAATTGAGACAATGGAATAATATCCTCTTTCCTGGCTTATCCCATGACATGCTACTTGGGCACTGGAGCAACTTCCAGAAGATTCCCACTCACTCCTGTAATTTATTGCCTTCATTCACCCATTCATACTGTTGTTGGCAGAGGTAAGAAACCTTCAGCACTCAGGAGAAGTTTACTATGAGGAGGTTTCTCTAAGTGAACTCCAGCTGGCAGAAGGGGTGTCAGGGAGCTGGGAGTGGAGGATGACCCCAGAACCTGCCCTTCAGCATGGCTGTAGCCCCACAGCCTTTGCCCCTGCAGGCAGAGCTGATGCCTGCCACTCACAGGGACATTGACAACCACAGACAAGGTGGAGAACCCAGCTGGTGTACTGTCCATGGAGGGACCCTGTCGGGAGCAGTGAGAAGGGAAGACAGGAAAGGAGCCACAGTGTGGGGTCCCTGGCAACAGGGTTGGCTGCCCAGAGCTCACACACTGAGGCTCAGCACTACTGGCTCCAAAGCAGAGGGAGGTTTGGGCCATGTGAGGCTGGTCAGGGCCATTTAGTCCCACCAGTGCCTGCAAGGCAGGCAGCTCGTAGCTCTGACAGAATTCTTCAGCTTCAGTATGGTATCCCATTAAAACAAAAAAATTATCTGCCACATTTACTGGAACCTATCATCTTACTTTGTTCCTTATATAATTCATCTTCTGGGTTCAACTCTGGCTAAAGGCCCAGATAGAGGGCATATTTCCCTTTTCCTACTCCAAATAATACAGTTAGAAAGAAAAGCATTAAGAAAGATGTGACCAATTTTGTCCACTCAGAAGTTCAGCCCAAGCGAATATACTTTTGGACATCTTTCCAGAAGAGATACATCTTAAACATTTATCTGAATTTGTATTAAAAAGCAAGATTCTCATTTGCAGTGAACCAAGCTACAAATCTTAGGAAATCTCAAGCGTGTCAGAGGAGTAGCAGAAAGCCCAGACCCTGTAGGCGCTGAGCATGCTGACTCAGAAAGCTGTTAAACCCCCTCCCTCCGCCCCCCCAAGTGACCAATACTAATCAGATTGATTCTGGTCCCAGGGGCCAATCTATTAACCAATACAATCTGGAGACCTTTGCTTCTCTCTCGTATTTTCTACAAACTGTATTGTTTCTTGTTGAAAGCAAAATCCTTCTGGTATAACTCTCTCAGGACTACATCAGCATTTCCCATATTGTATTGCTGCATGATAAGGAGCTAAATGTATTAATATGAAACCGACACTAGCTCAGATGGGGGAAAGTAAAAAAAGACCATTAATGTAAAAAGTAAGAAGAAATGTATTTTGGCAGAAAATTTTCTAGTAGTGAAAAAGCCCCTAGAATCTTAAGAGATTACATTAAAATGGTAAAGGAAAAGTTGTTTAGGCATTAGCAGTTATATTGAACTCCACATGCTACAGAGGAGGTACAGGGTATGCATACATGTGGAAGGATGAAAGCTAGCCAGAAGCTGGCTCATAACTTTGTTAACCCTCTAAGATGAAATAACAGCTTCGAAATACCCAACTGCAGTAACACACTTGACAAGGAACCTCCCAGAATAAGCTTTCAAATAAAACAGTGTATTTGCCCCCCCTTAAAAAAAGAGGTGCTATCCAATTGCTTTGGAAGCATGTTTGAGGTCATGCATAATGTTCAAGGTCATGAAGAATGCTTGAGGTCATTCATAATCCCCTTTATCCACTTCAAATATGCCTACCATTATAATACTGTGACACCAGTAATACCATATTAAAAGAGTAACACAAGTTTTTCCGTAAGTTTCAAACTCCCTCCTTTTACTGCATTTTATTTTTACTTTCTTCAGAGGGGTGGGGGACTGAGTCTCACATCCACAGAAATCATGTCAGATGGGAATTTTGAAAGATTATACTTAAGCAGATGGAAGATTAGGTCTACCCTATTCCCAAGACAGAACATACGTGCAGCTTCAAAGAGTTGTTCAAAATTTATTACAGCACTAACAAGAACAGAATCAGTTATCATTATTCTTGGGAATAAAAATGCTTGATCCAATGAACACAAACCCAGGTTATGAGAAAAAAAAAAAAAAAAAAAAAACAAAAAGCAAAAGGAAGATAATTCTATTTGAACCTGGCAGCCACTTTCACTGGCCAGCAGTCATTAGCATTTATTGTTGATATCCAGTGACTGCAAGATTATCCAGGAAAAAGGTTACTTTCATCTCTTCTCTCTATAGTTCCGGCCCAGTATTGTCATACATAAAGTCTAAAATCCAGGAAAGAACCTTTACTTTGCTTTTTAGAGTTGCCTTGAAACAAGGGAGCCTTCCTATAGCACTGCATTTGTTTTCTTTTAATGGGAACCAGAGCCCAAATATCACATTTGGCTATGCTGCCCTTTTACAAAGAAACCCTGAAGGAATATGAGGAACAGATACTGTAGTTAAGGGCTCACCAATGCCTGCAGTAACACCAATCTATGCATCTTACTGAAATGTGCCATTTAGGAAAGGGCATAGAGAAGACTTGCAAGGAAAAAAAAAAAATCATGCTACATCTAAGCTTACTTAATTTAAAACCAATAAAAGCCCAAGACACACAAATGGCGGTTTGCAGTTTTCTACTTCTTGATGCTTTATTTTTTAGTACCTTTATAGCCATTGCATGGTCTCTGTCAGCTTAGTTGTTCAACTCCATTTTTGAATCTCATGAATAAAATACAAATGTTGTTCAATGAGCATTTTGGGAAATAAAAAACAGACTTAATCTATTGAATTCCATAATCCTTTTCCCCTTACAGGTTGTCTGCAGCTTAAAAGCATCTCTGCCTATCTCACCAGACTTGCTCCTGCTCAGATCACAGGCTATAGTTTCTTACTGGTTTGTCCCATTGGAGACAATTCATTCCAGGAAGTATTCCAGGGCTGTCTCCAATGCCTTCAGTTGTTCTAGAGAGCATATCACACCATCAGCAGGATATCATTTTCCTAGAGTTTTGTAGAATCCTGGTATCATTGTGGCACTGATTCTGTGGCCCAGTTTCCATTTTCAGGAGAAAAAAAAATACATAACAAAAAAAAGTTGTAATTGACATATGGTACCTGCTTGTTACCCTTTTTGGACCTTCAGCCAGTCTCAGCTGCCTGACTTGAAAGATGTAGTAACATCACTGCAGTGGCTCAACTCCTGTTTTACACTTGGGTAAATCGTACTAACACCCGTAATCGAGTTCCAAACCCCCACCTAACTCAGGAAATTAAAACACCCGTTGTGAAGTACCAGGACTGCATGTCCCTGGTTTACCTGTCCCCCTGTCTCCATACACAGCACAGAGTGAAAGGAGCTCATTAGCTCCCTTCTGCAGAGGCTGTTGCCAAGAGCATTTCCTGTCTTAGAGGTTTCAGTGTCTGATGTGGGGTGGACAGCCCAAGCTGTGCTGACCTGTGCAACCACCTCCTGCTTCCCAAGGGAGCGGCAATTTTAAACACCTTTTGCCTTGTTCTCTCAGACTGCAGATGGACCAGTGTGATGACAATAAAATGATCACACTTGGTGTGATCGTGTGCTTTTTTCCAACTAAAACCTCTGTCATCTATTTTAGGAGGTCTCACGTGTCTCTTAGCTGTCACTTCTGATAAGTGTACAACTGTTCTGAGGACACTGTACTCCTGTATCTCCCTCCATCAGATCTGGCTTGGCTGTTTTTACCCCTCCTCCTTTGCAGGAGTTACCTTAGGTGCCAGGAGAGCTCCCTCACGGAATTTATTGTAGCAATCTTAATTAAATTAATATTCCCAAGTGCAAGGCTACTGGGATCTGAGCTGATATGAGGTTCATCGACTTTCACTTAGAGGGTAAAGTTTCCAGTTTTCACTCTCATGAGGCAATATGAAAAATTTATGACAGAAGCAGGAGAACTCTTGCTAGAGGCAATGACATCCCTGTGCAATTAAAACACTTTCAAGTGTCTTTTTTTTTTTTTTTTCCCCTCCCTTCTCTTTCCACTCATCTCAGGAAACAATATACAGAGCAACTTTATTCTGCACCACACGTCTTTAACTTAAAGACTTATGAGCAGCTGACAAATTATAACCTGATCATAAGAAAATCCTCACAGTTTGAAATGTAACATATTGTACAAGGTTGTGGCCAGACGGTAAGGAGCTCTTATTTTTAAAGAAAAACAGTACTAAAGCTTTCAAACAAAAAAAAACCTCCTTCCAAAACCAGCAAAAGAGACCCTCTCCTGCACTCCTGAGGAGATCACAACAGTCCTACTGAAATTCTCCATAAGCATTTGTTGGAAAAGGCAAGGCTGAATGCAAGGGCTCCCAAGTTTTATCTGTGCTCTGTAGTTCTGGTGGGAGGTGCCTCCTGGAGCAGTCCAGAGAGCCAGGCTGTGGTATGTAGCTACACCACATAGTGTCATCCTGCTGCAGCCTGGGCAGAAGCAATACCCCTTTTAGAGAATCAAACGCTGAAAGCAGCAGTGACACCCTGTGACTGCCCCACATTCTAGGGCCAGCTACACTGTTCATGGAGAGCTGTGCTGGCAGTTCTGAAGAAGTCCAGGATGTGAACAAAACCTCTTTATTCTTTCTAATTTTGCACAGCTGTGTAAGCAAGGCCTTTGGGGCAGTCAACCACTTCATAAAATTATGCTGAAGTATGGCTTTGGCTGCAAACTGTGGGAATAAAGAAGCAATAAATACTCAGTAGCCACAACAATGCCATGGTCCTTTCTTACCTAACCAGAGGATGTTATTTTTTGCAAGATGCATTGCAGAGCACACTGCAGCAACCAGAGCTAACTGTAACTTGGAAATAGGAGACTTTTTTCAATGACCATGTATAATTGCTCTTAACAGCATGTGCCCTGAGAGAAAAATTTACTTTAATAGCTCATGCTTAATTCTGAGTATGCTCATCTGGATAGTTAAAACTGCTTCAACATAGTAGTCTTTAAAAGAAAATACTACCTATTATTCCCCAAATCAGTAAATAATGAAAAAAGAAAGCTATAATTTCTTAAATTCACTTCAGAATTTAGACCTGAGTAGCTTCAAGATTGTAAATATTATAGTTACCCACCAGCTCATCCAAGCGGAACTATATTGTGCTAAATACTTTCTTACTCTGATCATAATGGCAGTAATATAAACACACCTTGACTTACAGGTACACAGTGTTGGACACGGTGAAAAATTATGAGTCTAAATTCACTTCCATCCTAAGGTGGATCTGTTGCTTTGCCTTTGCGAAGCTTTAAAGAAACCTTCTTTCCTCATGCTCACTTTATTTGTTTCTGCCCTGCCTCTTCCCTCTCACTGCAAGTCCAGACTCTCTTTTGGCAGTGCTTCAGAACTGGGATGGTGCACACAGCCACATCAGAGACCTAACAGAAAAAATAACCCCCACCTCCATCCTCAGCCACAAACCCTGTGCGCCTGTCCTGTGACACAGCAGAGCTCATCTCGTTCCAGCAGACAGCTGAGCAATAGAGAGGTTCTGGTGTGCCAAGCAGCAAGAGTGACTGTATGCTGCCTACACCCAAGCCTATGGCTCTTGCCAACACATTCTACCAGGAACATCAGTCAACTGTCAGTGATTGCTCCCAATGACATAAGAAATGGAGTTTGTGCACCTCCTGAAATTAGACAGCAAAACTTCTTTTGTACATCCTAGATCAACAACGCTACAAAGGCAAGATACTGTTTATCACACTAAACAGAAACATGTCTCTGTTCCCTTTTGCTGCTGCAACGCTCTAGCATCTATCTGATATCTCTCACCATGAGGTTTGATCATTCACTTTTGCAGCAGTGAAGACCTTTTGTAATTTTCATTACCATACAAGCAGTTCTTTCATTTCATTCATGACCTAGTCTTAAGGCTCAACTACTCTGTTAACAATAAAGCACACCAGATTTGCTTACCTTGGAGGCACTTTCTCAGCATTAGCAGCAAGTATACAAGAAAAGCCCAGCACCAGTGCTAACACCTATCATTTCCTATACCCAATGTTCCTCCTTCAAGAGACATTCTGCCTGATTTTTCACAACTGCATTGACTGATTGGTGCGCTGCTTCAAGTGTGTAAGATGTTCAGGTGCTATGTAGGACTTCTTTATATAAGAAATGGCAGTAGCTCTTAACTGACACGTATAAGAGGACACATAGATCCTCCAAGCCAGAGCTGGAGGGAGACAATATGTAACTGCCAACCAGTAGAGATATCTTGGAAATGCAGGCTGGTCTCCAGGACAGGACGCAAGAGCACACAGGAGCTGGATCCCCTCTTTGGAGGTGGGCATTTTTGAATTGGTGCTTCAGGCAGGAAAAAGGTGACCTGAAATAAATATGCCAGCTTCTGGGAGAGGGGGAATGGACCACAGCCTTTTAGATGTGAGTTTAACTGCTGAACAACCACAAAACACCACTCAACCACCAAACATGTGAAAAAGAGCAAAGCAAGCAAGGTACTACCTTAGGGCCAACCTCCAAGTATGACTGATGCCATCTCATTTTCTCAAACCATGTATGATGATCAAGTGAGAGCTTTAGTTTAAACTTATGCACAAACAATGATGTTTGATACACTGATCTGATCATTCATGTTACATGGTGTAACTATTACATTGCTTATGCACAGCTGTGCTGAACGCTTCAGTTGGTACAAAAAGCCTGTGCAAAGTACGAGTTCTGATACTCTGTAAAGATAAAATTTCTGAAATGCATAAAGAAAAGGTGGGGGAAGAGGCTGCGTTGATGATGGTTAGTGTCACAAGCAAGCAGAAATGTCAGTCCTCTGAACAAGAAAGAGAAGACTGGGATATTGGGTTTTTTGAATGCACCGATATATTAAACTTACCATCTAAAGATGAACTTGAACCACTCCTGCTGCCAAAAGACTCCCACGCTAAAGACACACAAAGATAAATAGAAATCAGCTTAAAGCCAAATTTGGAAGAAAAGAATAACCACTGGAAAAAAGTAACTCATTAAGGCATAGATGTTGATGACAACATAAAGCATGAAAAAGCAGGAACTCTTGCTGTCTTCAGAACATCCCTGCTAATACTTCATGTTTCTACATAGTGGGAACTGCTCTGTTTATCGCAAATTCAGGAAGAGATCGTGTAGCTCTTCCTCCCGTCAACTAGAATTCATACAAACTTTGGATGTTTCAATGTCTCCTACATTTTGAAGATAAAGACGGGGTTTCAAACACATGCTCCCCCACCTCCTCTTTACAATGCCCTCATCTGGAAGTTATAATCCCCACATTTTGAGACAATTCAGCCTACCACCTTCATTAATTGGGCAAATTAAAAAGCTCTATTCAACAAGCTGTGTTAACCTCAGCTGAACACACAAAGCAGGAATGTCCCGAAGTATTTCAGCTGCTTTCAAAGTGAATGTGTAGTTCTGTCCAAATTAGGAAAATCTGAGGTTAGAGCATCAGACTGGTCAGAGAGTCTGGATTCACAGACCTCTGTCATAGATATCATAGAAAATCTGGCAAATCATGCAACTTCAGCACGCTTCACTGTTTGTATGTAAATGATATATACAGTACTACCTTACATTGTGAGGGATTTATGAGGATAACTGCTGTAACGCACGTAAGCACCTCAGATAAACCTGCAGTCAAGAGCTTCACCAAATACTTAAAGGATAAATTGGACAAAACCTGAGACAGGCACCTTCACTTCTTCTGCCATTCTTACCCCAGCCAGTGGACAGATCAACTTCAACAGTTGCTGCAGCCTAGTTAACAAAAGCAGGAATTTGGGCACCCAGAGCAATTGATACTGCATTATATATTTTGCCAATTTAGACTCAGTGAAGAAATCTATATTCCCCATCTGCACAGTGTTTTGCTAACACAGCATAAGACAAATAGTAACCGCTGGCTGTAATAAGAGAAGTGAGGGATGAAGGAATTCATGAAGTTCAGAATAGTTTCCCAAAGGTCAGAAGCTCACATCACCAAAACAGTACTTGGGGAGATCTGTGAATTCACCGTGAGAGCAAATATAAGCCGAATGGAAAAATCCTGTGTGAGATATTGTATCATAATTGGTGTCATGGAAAAACCTTCTCTTCTTAAGGCAGAAGAAATAGACGGGATGATGAAGGTTATAAAAGGCATCTTGCACTGTAACTGACCTTGAAAGCCTCCTTTTCTCTCAGCCTGATTAAGGAAAAAATACTTACTTAGAAACTCTCTTTGTCCTCCACATGGATAAGCACAAGAAATAAAAAAAAAAAAAAAAAAAAAAAAGGAGGAGAAGAAAAAAATCAATACCAGCTGTCTTCAGTTTAGCCAGCATGTTACAGTGAATAGGTTATGTAAGTTCTCCCAAAATCTTCTCCTAGAGTAAGGAGGAGCACAATTGCTCCCACACCACCAGAAGTTGCTAAATTTTGGTGTAGCATTACTTTTGTAGGTGTCATTCAACAAAAAGAAAATGCAGGTGTTCTTACTGTTCAAGGACAGTACTTGTATTAGAGTGTAAAAATTACTAACCCAGAATAAACTAATATAGCTCTAATATAGCGGTTGTGACAGCAATCACTACTACATACTACAAGAAAACATAAAACCTGCCACACACACAGAACAAGAATAAGTAGGGATAATAGAAGTACCTCTTCCCATCTCCCTCAGCAAGAAGATTTATGCTTTGGAAGAAGAGTTAACATCCCATCAACCCTTTTCCGTTAAAGTAAATGGGTTTAAACCTACACAAAATTGTAAATGTATACATTTTCTTGATAAATAGCTCAGTCAGCTTAACAAGCACTGGTGAATTCCTGTTCTTGCTGGTATCTTGTAGCAGTCAGTTCCACAGGGAAATGCCATGTTGTATCAAGACACACTCCAGATCTCAATTTCTCTCTCTTTTCTCTCTTTCTTTCATAGATTCATATATATTCTTACCAAAACAGCTGCATGATCCTGCCTGACAAAAATGAGAAGGATACTAAGAAACAGAAATAGGAGGTAGGGAAAATAAGCAGATGGTCTTGCTTTACTATGCAGGTGTTGTTCAGCAATTTTTCCCACCAGTGAAGCTGCTGTATTTTGCACAATGTTTTCCCAATTCACTAGACAATCAGGAACAGAACAACATGAATGCTCTGTTCTGTTACGATGTGCTGAGACAGCAGGTTATCGCTGGTGACTCTGAAGCTTGCTGACATCTGACATGAATTCCTGGCATGCTGACTTTTGAAAAATCGATGGGGACAGACCTCAGAGAAACAGAAATAGCTGTGAAGTTTAACACTGCTGAAATTGTTCGGCTTGATTGGCTGGTGAACACTGAAGGTCAGAAAGAGGAGCGCTGGATCCTCATCAGTAGGAACAGAAGCGGATTATTATAGAAAAAAATCACTCGGAAGTTTCATAGTTTACTGTTCCTGTGAAATAGAGATCAGGAGATGCATAATGTGCAGCAGACCTCTTCTTTATTAATACAACCTTAAGCTAAGGATGAAAAATGTATACTGGCACACAGAAGGGCTCAATGGAGTGCTAAAAAGCCATTGCTCGACCTCCATATTAGATTATTTGAAGCACTTTAGTCATAGCCAGACTGTTGATGCTAGATTTTACTCTTCAGAATGGAAGTGGGAGGGAACTGCTAAGCTCCAGGATAAGAGTACCTGGGATTTTATGTTTTACTTAAAACATTGATGTAACATTATTACTTGCCTTGTTGCAAACAAACTGATACAATGAGCATCACTTCAATCTAGACCAAATCACACACTAAAAACTGCAAACCACCTTATTACAGAATTAATAAGTTTATTTTCTTATTCATCCTGATTGTCTATATGTGTTAAGGGTGTTCACACAGGGAGAAACATCGAGTCAGTGGAAATTTAAAGGGTGGCCAGCAAACCTGTTTGAAAGGCTCTGAGAAAATACAAAAAAATTACATTGTAACTTTCCTTTCTAAATAGAAATGGACATAAATCATAACAATATAAGGAACATAAAATGTTTTTGCAATTGCAACACGTAGTTAAAAGTCTGCTTGTTAAATGAGCAGTTACGGCTGCATAGAATATCTCCCTAGTACCTTCCATCCAAGCGATCCAAAAGTACTTTAAAAGCTTTAATGAGATTCACTTGACATAGAAATCAGGTTATGTTGCCTAAAAGTAAATTAAAATAAGCTGAAGTCTTCTAACTAGACTATAAGATAGGTTAGCAATATGAGGTCCCACCACTGATGGGGGCTTCCAGGGCAGTATTAGATACAGTGGTCTTGGTGCTATGAAACTATATTAGTTCAACCTCATGACAATATTTTCTTTTTGATTACACAAAAATATGCACTGCTGAAAATTATTTGACATTAGGAGGTGTCGTGGTTTAAGCCACTCACGCAGTTTGCTCACTCACTCCCCTCTCTTTCTTCCCCCCAGCTCCTGGGTGGATGGGGAGGAGAATCCAATGAATGTAAGTCTCACAGGTTGAGATGGGAACAGTCCAGTAACTAAGATATAACACAGATCACTGCTGCTACCACCAATAATAATAATGATAAGGGAAACAACAAGGGAAGAGAATACAACCGCTCACCACCGATACCCAGCCCGACCAAACCATGAACCCACTCTTCCAGGTTCCTGCCCCCAGTTTTTACATCCTGGGCATGATGTGCTGTGAAATGGAATACCTGTTTGGCTAGTTTTGGTCAGGTGTCCTGTCTCTGCTTCCTCCTGGCTTCCCCTCCTCCCTGGCAGAGCATGAGACTCAGAAAGTCCTTGGTCAGACAAAACATTTCAGCAGTAACTGAAAACATTGGTGTTATCAGCACTGTACCCAGGCCAAAAGTCAAAACCACAGCACTGCACCAGCTACTAAGAAGGAAAAAATATGACTGCTACTGCTGAATCCAGGACAAGAGGTAAAGAAGGTAGATGCTTAACACGGTCAGCCCCTCTCTCCCACTGATGTGTGGGACAGCCAGCTGTGGTAGTTGGGTCCCCTGGCTGCAGCAGGGCTTGCAGTATCCTCTTCAATGGCAGCAGAGCAGCTAGTCTTTCTGCTGAAGCCCCTAGCAGCCCTACAGAGCTTTGTGCCCTTTCCCAACATCTTTCCTCTCGTCAAGGCAAACATAAACCAGATGAGGTTTATGCATCACCCTCAGCAGTCACAAAACAACAGAAAGATGAACAAAGCCTACCCCTGCGAGTTTCATTGCTAGGATGTGAGGGCAGACCATATACAGCAGCAGAGAGAGAGTTAATACACTGGTAGATGGGGAAAACAGAAAATGAACAAATTATTATGTACTCATAATCCCCTGGTGCCACTCACTGACTCTTTCAAAAATTGATCAAGAAAAACCTACCACTTCTAGCCCACATCTGTCTTCTTGTCCTTTCTTCCCCTAAAGCTTTTTTAGACTTTGCTCCTGGACTTCTCATCAACAGTTCCTAGCTCCCTAGTCAAAACCCTGTGACATCTTTCAGCATCCAGTGATCTCATTCCCCGCAAAGCCGATGTTCTCACCCAGTCTTGGTCTCATCTCTGAAATCTATTCATCAGCATAGGATCCTGTGCTGCCAACACAACAGTAAAGGCAAATTAAATCATTTTTGCCTTCATCTTTGGGCAACAAAATCCAGTGTTGCCTACGTAGCTGAGAAGGCTGGACTTGATTCTACTCCCCAATGTTCTGACAAAGGGACAATCAATAAGGGAAGTATTAATTGCTCTGCCTTGCTTCATACAACATCTGCGCATCAGTGGCATGGCCAGACGTAAAAATGTCAGTATGCCACAAAGATATTTGTATTTGGAGGCAGGTGGAACCTGGATAAGCTGACACTGTGAATACAGGAGAGGAGTGAAAGCTGTTTTCATCTGTATTTTTCAATAAGACCTTGCTCTTACAGATTAAATAATGGCATCATGCTTTAGAATGCAAGTAATATAAAAATCTTATTAATGCACTTTACTGAAACTGAGTAAAAAGACATTGTCAAGTGCTTTTATACAGTTTCTAATGTAAGCATTTCACTCTGCACCGATTGTACAATAAAATCTCAAGAGTTTGAAAATAATATCTCTTTCTCTACTTGTTCTCTCTTACACTAGTTGGTAAACATGGTTTCTGTAGTTATGGACCACAAGCCAAGATGGTAATGGACTTCAGAATTCAGTAGCAGTCAAGTGGTATACCAATGGGAACAACCAAGGTCACAAATCATTAGCTCTGCTGCCTCTTTTATTTCACTTCTCCCCTCAGCTATCTTTTTCTTTTTTCTTGAAAGGAAAAATGAAACAAATAAAGACACATTTGCCCATATAATGTATAATGTGCCATGCATGTAATCTGAATAATATGTTGATTTCTGGTAGCATAGCATATCAGGTACTTATTCTAGCAGGGCAGCATGAGTTCAGGATGCAATGACCCAACTCTTCCTTACTTATAAATAGCAAAGAGGAGGAAAGGAGTCTCCAAGAACTGTGTGCTTAGCAGAGTTTCTAGCAGTTCTTTTATAAGAACAGATCTTTTGCAAGTCGTCAAGAACTCATTTTACGCCCCTCATAAGACAGGGATTTCCTCTCTTTATGGACACTTTTCACCTGTCTCACTATATTCAACTCCAGAAGAGTTCTGTTCTTCAGAAGCTGAACTGAAACTGCACCAGAAAATAAGGCACCACATACATCCCAGAGAGAGGAGAGGTATTCTGGAGAGGACTTACTGATCTCTTTGAAGAGTTAGGCCCCTTATTATGGGGCCATTATTATGGTCAAGGAGACAAGTATTATGCTCAAGCTTTGAGCACAGTATCTGTAAACTTCCTGCCATGTAAAACTGCATAGCCACAATGAAATACCTCCATAATAAAACTGCCAAGTGCATCTGCAGTGGTTATTCGGCTCTCCTAGTAAATTCTCTTAATCCGTTCCATGTATTTGCTATTTAAATACTTGATGACTACAGATGCATTGTGGTCAAATTACCCTATCTAAAAATATGCCTACAAGGGAAGTGCCTCATTTATTTACTCCTAAAGACTTTTCTTTTGAACGTTATTTTGTTCACAACTATAAAGCCAAAGCATTTTAAGGGGAAACCAGCATAAGCATATAAAAACAGAATGAGAATGATTTGCCACATAGAAAATAGGTCTTTGAGTGATTTTCAAACTCAAAGTATAACAAGCTAACTCTATCCTGTTTAGGTTTGTAGTAAGTTCTGTTGCAGTACATTTCTTACTCATCTACATTCTGGGCTTAGTCCTGTACTCCCCCCAGGGCTGTGGAGCAAAGGGAGGGAAGTTTCTTGCAGGTTCTAAACTTACAGATTTAAAAGATCGAAGCTCTTTCATGGGCACAGTAATAATCTTCAAGTGACCATTCAGAGATTATTATTTTGCAATGTATCTGTGCATGACTGTCTTAATTCAGGGTTTATTTTTTGACTATTATATTTTAGAATATTCTGGATAAAATATACCAAGAATATAAAATCAATCCAAGATATTAAAAAAAAAATCAAAGCAAATCTGACTTACTAAGCACAATGATAGTAATCACTGTATATCGCAAGGTGATGGGCCAGAACACGACACCCTAAGCAATATCTTCCTGTTTATTTTTAGAACCAACCATCCTTTTTGAATGCTGAACTCAATGCATTCACTGCAAAATTTGTGGAATGCATACATCTCCTGCATCTCCAATGTCCCAGCTAGCAGAGCCTCCTGATTCCTCCTTGGCCATTTCTTATGGTTGAATCCCTAATGTCAGACACTTCAACTAATCAGAGTGTTACTTTCTAGAATGCTTATTTCTGGAAATCAGAACACTTCACTACCTCTTAAATATACAGCTCCTCTTTCAGATGTTATGCCTCCTACTCAAATAAAAGTTTTATGGCAGAAGTCACTGAAATATAGCACAATAGAAAAAGAATTACCTAAACATTATTTAAAAATTTGGGAAGACAAAATAACACCATTCAAATTGCCTTTCCTTATTTCTGCTTTGGTAAGACAGTGGATGCTGTGTATAACACAGACTTTTGGCTCTGTGCTGTTGACTGCATTCAAGAAAACAAATTCCAGGCAACCAAGAAACTCTTACTATTTGAAATTCTAGGAAACCCACCAGATAGAATCCCTCAGTGTGAGACAAAGAATGTGACCATAAATGTCATCATTTGAGGCTTTACCTCAAATTGAAAGTTTAGAAGCAATTGAATTAGTCTGTTTCTCTGTTCACATCTATCTACACTTCAAAGTAATAAACAAAAAGGATGCCTCAGTTCCCATGATTTCAAGGATGGTGAGCTATTTCAAGAGTGGTGAATTCTAAATGCTTAGAGGCACAAACGCTTTTACTGTCAAATGATAATTTACAACAAACACATGGGCAATGAATAAATGCAGTGAAGATCTGGAGTGAGGAAGAACAGATCCATGACAAGATAAAGACCCATGTTCACTGAAAATGTGAAACAGTGACAAAGTTTCTCAGTTAGTAGTAATGAAATTGAGAGAACTGCAGCAGCAGTTCAAAGTCCAGAGTCACGTGCATGGCTTTGTCCCTGTGCAGCCTTAGGCTATTGTTTTGGAAATGTGCATTACAAAATGTGCAATATTCTTAGCCCTGCCAAAAGTGCAAAACTTAAAGGTCTTCAGATCCACTCCTAGAAGTTTTTCCCAGGAGGCCCAGTCAGAGCAGCTGGTGCACAGGCTTCAGGGAGGACAGGATGCTGACAGTAGCTTCAGAGGTACTGGATGGTTCATCAGATCCCCAGGGAACACTATGAGCCTCAAACCTCAAACAGAACATCATGAATATCCAAGATGGTGCTTGAGGCCTCCTCAGTCATGCGCATTTTACAATCAGGAGTGAAACCAGGTAGAGATGCATAGTCTTCTCTTCCACTTCTAAGTCCTTAAAGCGCATTACAAAGTCAGTCCTTTTAATCTCTCAATTCAGTGTTTAATTCATATCTGCCCTCCAGACCAGCAAGTCACTTTTGCAACTTTCTAAGAAGACTTAAAGGAACCTAGACCAAAAAGGCTTAAAACTAATGTGGTAAAATAACTTCTTTCAGTAGTTACACCTCAACAAGGAGGTAAAATTACATGTGCTCCAAATATTTTTTAAACTTCATTGTCCTATTGTACTGAAATATGACTTGTTTTCTTTGATTTGGTTACTTAATATTATCATTTCACTATTACCTAATTCAAATAGGTTATGAGTCCATCTTTGTAATCAAGATCCTTTCTACAGTATACTCTGTAAAATGAAGAGCCACTCAGCAGCTCGGGGCACAGTAACACCCTTTATTTTTGTTTCAGAAAGCCAAAGCTCTATATTTGAGTTCAAGAGTTGCAGATAGCATTTTGGGAAATCTTGAGTTTTGAGTAACTGTTTCACAATTATGAGTTAATTTAATATGCAACAAAATTCAGTTAACACAGAAAGTGACAGCTGAGGGGGCTGTTGCATAGCTTTGGCTATCACTGCACTACACCACACTGACCACCACTGTCAACCATGATCCCACTACCCAGGCTGTGTGATAGGGCAGGATCACAGCCTGACACTTAGCTCCCACTCTTAATTTTCTAAAGTCTACCTGAAATGCTGGGCTCGCTGTACTTCAGTTCCCCATCTCTTAAAAAGGGATAACAGTGATGAGATCTCAGGAGTTCAGTTATTGCACAGGATGTGAGAACAGAAACATCTTTGACACCGAGGACAACTTCTGATCTCAGAAATCCAAGGACCTGCTGTCCACAAGCAGTGAACAGCACGTTAAGAGAAACCATTCTCTAAGAGAAAGCAAGAAAGCATTGTCCTTTACTGGCCCCTTTGATTTTATCACCAGTCACAGGATCAAGTGGTCCTTTCAAAATCTGTGAGTTGAAATATATAGCCCCACAACAGCAGACAAGAAAAATGACCCTATTTTTTATTTTTTTATTTTTTGCAAGGTAAGCAGGATTCAAGGAAAAAAAAAACCCATATTTGTTAAATGCTTCATATCAAAATTAATTCTGAGGACAGAGCTACTACAGGTGAAAAGTATTTGTCTCTGCTGATTTGTTTGGTTTGTGACATTGCCTCATTCTCTTTGAAGCTGGCTTTAGGCATTAAAAACATCAAATGTCAGCCTGCTATCTTTTCGTGACTTTAATTCTGCTACTGACTCAGAAAAGAAAATATCCTGATTATGTAGTTACCATTAGTTTCTATTAAGAGCCTTGACTGGAAGGAACAAAGACTGAGAATTAAAGCAATGATGGTATTAGGTTTTGCTTTATGCTTTTTCACTTAGAAGCACTAGGATTTTCATGAGACTGTTCAAGGGTATGTAAGAGCAATCTTTTTCTTTTTAGGTCTGTCTAATGCAATATCTATGTGGAATTGTAATATGAATTATGTGGAAGTGTCACTAAAGCTGGGGCAGTACAGTCAGCCTTCTTCAGGATTTTGAAAAGCAGTCACATTCCTTTATAGAAGGGGCTTTTAAAAGACTGCTCATTTGTATTATTTTATTGCAGAGAAAACGTCCTTGCGGATCGGAACTCTGCAATGCTAGGCACAGAACAAAAGACAGTCACCATCCTGCAACCCAAAACACAGGCTACATTCCCCTTGGACTTGAGCTGTTTGTCCTGAAACACATATTTAAGATAGAGGACTGGATGTTTGGAACTTCAAGAATGGAAAACAGAAGGCACAGATGCAATTTAGGAAGGCAGCAGAGGAAGCCCAGATGCAGATCAAGACTTTGTTTCGAGAATATGAAAGAAAGGTACATGACAGTGGTTTTGGATAAGCCACTACCTGGAAAGGTGCTCAGCTCTTCATGTAATCAAGATATAAACCTCTGAGCAGTTTTTATCCACAAACAGGTTACATACATCCTGCACAATAATCAGGTTAGATGTACCCTGTATCTTGTTTTCAGTATAGTAAAAAGAACTCACAAAACCTCATATTTTATCTTAAACCTGAAGACAAAAGGTTTGTTGACATAACAGATCTTATCAGAACAGACCCACACTTAACTCCATCTCAAGAGTTGCATAAAACAGGACTGTTCTATTTCAGAGGAGCTCTTCTGCATTTTATAAGCAGGCACAGAAACACACTATGGTGGAAAAAGAAAGGCTGCCATCCAAAGTGGAAGACTAGCATTCCATAAGTGTATGATTTCAAATGCAAATATATAG
>JANRGW010008476.1:0-10465 GCA_024733675.1 Psilopsiagon aymara | reverse complement strand
TTGTTGGGGAGAGTTTCTTTGTGGTCAGTGGTTGCTATATTCCAGAAGACACAGAAAAAAAGTTAATGAAGGATGCTGCTTCACAATTGCAAAACAGGGTGACCTTACCTTCTTAACATTTTGAGAATTTAAAGGCATACCATAAGACTATACACTCACATTAGAAAAATACTTGTGTTTCTAACTTAAAATTGAACGATTCACCTGATAAATCTCCAAGTTTTTTTACAACAACGAATTTCAGTTCCCTTAATGAGGACCAGTGATTGTAGATTCAAAGACTGCCCAAACCAGTCAGCAGGATATAATATGTAATATGTAACCACAGGAAAAGCAAACTGGAAAAAGAGAGACCACTGGCTTTCATAAATCATTTTTTGACAGGACGGTTATTTATCATGGGAAATAAGCTTAATCAATAATAGAATGAAACGACCTTAACAAAAAAGGGAATCAAGCTCTGTTCTGTTAGAGCATTGTAATTAATGTTGGTAGGGGGAGCGAGAAGAGGGAGAAAGAATTGTTACTGAGAATTGTTATTATCCTGACAAATGAATTCTGGATTGTTTCTAAAAGTTCATTTTCACCCAGCAGCTTTAAATGAGGAAGGACCAAAAATCACATTCTGTTTTCTAAGTAATGAGAACTTTAGAAGGAGGTGCCTAATTAAAGAAGAGTTAATCATATGATCAATATATTTCTATTTGATCTCAAGTGACTGACACAATCAATCATGGCGGCATTAGCTTCCTTAAAAGATGTGCCAGACTGAGGTTTTTTCAACTTATTGCTATATACAAACCAAGCATTGGATCTTCCAAAAGTCACATCTCTGGTCTGAGTTGAGTAATTTTACAAATCTGAGAGGAAAGGAAAAGCACCCAAGAGAAATTTTGGAAGCGTGATGAAAAGAAATGTTTTCATCAACATTACTATATGAAAAGTTATGTATTTATAGTAATTGTTTGGTTGAGATACTTTTCACTTATCTTTACAACTACTTTTACAGGTAGATGAGAATTCCATCAGGTTATAGAAAGTCAGCAAATTTTCTGAAGAACACTGCACAACTTCAACTGCAAAAGGAAAAACCTCCATATACCTACAATGTGAATATGTATCCCAATCAAAGGGAATATGTACCTCAATCACATGAATTTTTTTTCAATCCACTGGGTCACAACATCAACAGACAATATAAAGAATGGAATTATCAATGTTTGATAAAAAATACCATGACAAAATTCCTACCTGAAGCAAAATTAAAATAAAAAATAAAATAAAACCAAACAAAACCAAAAACAGCAACAAAAAAAACCCACCCAAAACCAAAACAGAAATAGCAGCCCCTAAAGGAAGTTCACAAAGGATTTTGTTATAAATTTCTATGGAGGACATACAGTTGCTACAGTACTTCAAAATACAGTGTGAGGGAGGGAGAGAAGGAGGGAAAGAGGGAGGGAGAGAGGGAGGGAGGGAGGCAGGGAGGGAGGCAGGAAGGAAGGCAGGCAGGAAGGAAGGAAGGAAGGAAATATGTGTTAAGGTAAAATGATGAAAATGGTAATGGAAAAATGAACAACAAATATTCTGGACTGACTTAGATTCGGTATTTCAGTTAAGAAATCCAAAATTCGCAAAACTCAGAGTTAACCCTAAACCATGAAGGTAACTTTCTACAAGAAACTCACCCCAAAGGGCTCATTCATTTAATAATTTAATAATCAATTTAATAATTAGCACCTCTAGCTTAGACTTCTGGATTTCAGAAGAGTGCCTCTTTTGACAAGCCTCTACTCTACAGAAGACATTTTGCTCCCGTTCCCAAAGCCCTTCCAAGCTCTGCTCAGTATTCCCCTGAGTATTCACACACAATCTACAGACAAACTATAGGTCAGCAAAAGCAGAGCAGAAAAATAATTCTTCTCCAGGACATCATCTAAAAGGCTCTTAAACTGTTCACAGACAATTTGTGAAGGGGAACAATAAGATTATTAGGTATCTTACCTGCTAAAAAATATTCAGCAGCTGAAAGATCTGGAAAGCCATTGGTTTTAGGAGGCAGTTGGTGAAAAGAACAGAATTTTTGATGTTTTAATGTGAAATTATTCACTTTTCATTTTATCTAAGGAAAAATGTTTTCATGTAACTTTTTATCTAAGCCCTACCATATACTAATCTCAACTTTTATTCTGCTTGATCCTACCAGGATTAAACTGACAACATCCTTGTTTACTTCAGAGAATCAGGATCAGGATCTCTAGTCTTCAGGAACTAGTGATTTTTCCACTCACAATTTACATCAATACTGTATCCTCAAACTGGCGGAGAAACACAGACATAAAGTGGCAGGAAAGCAGTATAAACACTAGGTTTTCAAAGTGGTGTATCCTAGTCATCTTCAGGTTCCACTGGGAATAGTTTCAACACTCTATTGTACAGAACAACCCCAGAATTCAGCCTGCTCTTCCTGCTCCATCTAGCATTGTCACCCAGCCATAGCTTCTTGCTTGAAATTAAATGTTCAGCATTTCTTCCTTCATCTTCTGTTTTACTGCATAACATCAGTGATGTAAAGTTGGGTTAGTGTTAATTTAATTGCATGGTAGGATGGAGAACAGAACATGTTATTCCAGTGTTATTGATAGTAGCAGCACCTACTGGTACCCTCATACATTTCCTCTGGAGAATATGCTGCTTTAATCATGCATTCTGCTGCAGTGGAAATGTGCTTTCCACTCTTTTACAGTATTGCTTTTAAGTATTTTCTGTTTAGCTGTTCTAGAAATGCGTGGGCTGTGCTACTGATTGTAAACATGTGGGAGTCACAAAAATGGAACCCAGTTCTATATCTGTGTGTACATTTTTGCAGAAGTCATTACAGCTGCAGAAGAATCTTTATTCTGCTGGGAAAGACATGGCAATAGTGATTGACTGTTTCTATTCCCAGCTTGCTTCCAATAAAACATTTATTCATAATACATGTTTAGTGCTGCAGGTGCATTGTTACTGTTCAAAGAACCCTACTCAGCATATAATGTGGTCAGCACTTCATCTTCTTGAAAATGAATCTTGAAAACTTCTTGAATTATAGATCTCCTCCTGCTTTTCAGTGGATCCGTAATTTTCTTCAGAAGACAAATTGCAGACAGCAGCACTGATGAGAATTAAACTAGCAAGGTTCATGTTAAGAACATAGTCAGTAAATCAAAAGCTGAAAGTAATGTCAGAGATACAAAATCACAGACTGACAATATCCTGCAATACTAGTTATGATGGAGTCTAGTAATGAATTCATGAGGTTAAATAGCAGCTTTTCACAGATACCCACCTGCTGAAGTACCATAAACCTGTGTAAGTGGAAGAAAAGGAAACCTCAGACAGCTTATTCTAAAAGAAAGAGCCCATATGCATCAAAACCCAGAGAACTAATCTCTTTAAATGCTAATAAACAATGCCAATAACCACAAGAGCTTTTTTGGCATATGCCACAGCTGGATGACCAGAAAGATGTGTTCTACCACAAGGGAAAGAAAACTTAGCTCTAAAAAAAATCATTTTTCTTTAAAAAAAAATAGAAAAATTATCCTAAAATCATACCAAGATCTCTCAGTCCAAACCCATCACATTCACCTTTAGCAGCAATTGTATTGATCCTGTTTAACTGAAATAATTCCCTAGTAATAATGGTACATACATCAATTTATTGTATAAACATTTTAATAACACCTTCCAAATAGCCCTTGATAGCCCTGCCAAAATAATTTGCATAGCAATCACATCACCTGTGTGAAGCAGGTATCTGCTCCAGCAGCTCTTTCCTTGTCACATCTGTAGGATAAGGGAAGACTTACAGGAAAGTCAGAAAAGAGGATTCTAATCCTATATGTTTTATATTTCTGCCTTTAATAACATGTACATTCATCTCCTTGTGTCATACACATTTTTGCTTCTATGTTGACAAATAATTTGCTGAGGAGAAACACACACACAACAAATGCTTAATACAATGTGCAGGGATTTATCTGTGTGCTTCTGTTAAAGCTAGAGAGTCTTGAAGCTATGACTCTGTGCATGCATGGACACTTCACGTCTACACAGAGAGGGCTTTAGGCTTTCCAGAGTGTCAGGCTCAAGGAAATTGATGGGCTATATTCTCATCTCAGTGCATCCAGCTCTCTCTGCATGGGATTTATGTACAGAAACATACATGTGGCAAGATAACATTACTTTATAGTGGTAACCATATTAAATCAAAATGCTCAGCACTGGAAAACTCACACCTTTACCCAGGAAGTAATTTTCCTCTTTTTAAATTAGATCTCTGAATTTGCACATGAATTTAGTCCTTGTGGAAACAGGCTGCCAGCTCTCAACATCACATTTCTCATTTAGCTCCAAAACTGATTCAGGACAAATGGAAGCACTGTGCCTGTCCTCCACATTGTTGAACAAGATCTCTCAACCTTGGCCAAGATATGAGGATAATTCAAACTTCCTGTCAATAAAATCTCCATGTTTCCTCAAATTTCCCAGTGCAATGGTGAATTCTGGGGTATGTCAAACAGGGACTAAATCAGATCCTGCAATTTTCCACTGCTCTGATACATGCTTCTGAAAGAGGAAGAATTTAACAAGCCAGAGCTTCAGCTGATATAAATCAGCACCATTCCACAGAAGCTAATACAGCTGCATTGATTCACAGCCGCTGAAGTCTTGAACTCTGGTCTCACAAATATGATAGAAAGTTCCATTTGCTAATGTAAATATATATTGATATATATCATGTAAATTCAGTGAGCAAAATGCATGATCCAGTACTCTTTTTTAGTAATAAATTGCTGTAACAGGGAGGAATAAGTTCAGGGCTTTCAGAGAGCCCAATAATACACGTACTTCACTCACACAGTAAATCTGCAAGTACTCCACTGCCTTTTAAAACACCTTTTTTCTTACTGTCCCTCTCCTGGTGCAGGACCAGAAATTGCACAACCCCTCCTATGATTCCAGACAGCAAATTTAAAATACCCTTAATTGCAAGCTGAAAAAACTAAGTGTGCTGCACAATGGCTGAGACACAAGACTTATGGTTGTTTACTGTAACACTAAGACAGTCCCATTAACAAGAATGATGGGAAACTGCATCCTGGCATTATTCTTAGCAAAAGACTTGACAAATATGTTTTGTAAATGAAGGAGCTACAACAGAGAAAACATATAATACACTTTTCCCCCCTTTTTCCCAGTGAAATGGTTGCATGTTTAATGCTTTATACATTATTCAAGGCTCCATTTTCCAGGGTTCATCAATACCCCAGTCCACAGCAGCTAGAAGCTTGTAGCAACTGACAAATGTAGACAAAACATGCTGCTTAACCCAAGAACAGTGGGTCAGAGAACAAACAGGAAAATTTATTGTCTTTGCTATATTACTGTTGGAATGGAGAAGTAAATGAATACCATATGTTATAGCTTATCACTTACAGTATGAGTGTATCATGAACAGCCCAGCATGTCCTACTTAAATAATACTGATGGATAACATGCAGGCAGTTTTTGCTCACTGCTGAGGTTTTGTCTTGTCTACATGTTGTTTATACTTACTTAGGGTGAGAGACAAAAGAATAGCAAGAATCATGCAAGGAGCTCACACAATCCCCTTCCTCTGCATGTCCATAATGAATCTAGACTCTGCCTACCATGGAAGGTATTGCAAAGAAATAAAAAAATCTTCTTGGGATAAAAAGTAGATTATACAATATATTCTTAGACCAGATATTGTATTATTTCCCAGCTGTACTTGTAAGCAGCTCTGCAGAGGACAAAGGAGAAACTGAAAAAAAAAAAGGGGTGGTGTGTGGGGGGAGGAATAGCAGCCTGAGTTTTATTGCCTCTGCCTGCTGGAGAACTGTATGGAGATGAGCAATATTTTTCTGTTCAGTACAGTACTTCTGAAGGTGACTCAGGAACCTGTGTGAACTGTATTCTAACAGAGTATAAGCAAAGCTCCATGTGGTGCTGTTTCACTATTGCCCTCAGTACACTGTATAAGCAGACCCAGTACACCTATGCAAAGCAGGCCAAAATGCACCTCTTGATTGCTATGGAGGGGCATTAGCATCTTCAGCATGATTCTTCAGGTCTCTAGAGTGAGGAGATCAGATTGCCTGGGGATCTCATCCCACACTGTCATCACACTATTTCAGACTTTATGCCAGTTCTGTGCGAATGGCAAATGGGTAGGAAAAGGCGCAGTGTTCTTAAATATGGAATTCAGAGCCATTCCACATTCACCCTGCTAGTGCACCACAAAAGCTGCAAAGCACTGTAGAATCAAGCCCCATACAAAGAAAATAATTTAATAACATGAGAGAAGCTTTTGAATTATTATTAAGGTTTTTGTTATTCAATGGAAAAACAGAAAACAAAATACACACCCCCAAAAGTATTTTTTTCCCTATAACTGAAGGTAGCTGTGACTGAAGGGTCAGATTTATAATTTTTAGTAATTTAATTAAACTACTAATATTTATGACAGAAATAAATTTGCTCTGACATCTTTACAAGCAGGTTTTTACCAACAAAAAGAAGACATTCCCACCCCAACATGAATTAAAGAGAGCTTGTCTACTCAAAACACTGTATCATTTTAATTAAGATTTTGCAGTCACCACTTATTAATTTAAATCTGAACTATATCTCAGTAAGGGAATCTAAACTTGCAAGTCAGGCTGGAATAGATCAGAGTTCCTTTCACAAATCACAGTGATTTTAACGAAGCAGCTCAATATTCCAGCTGTATTTACTCTAGCATGATTTTGTGATGCACAGCAAGCCTCCAGTGAGAAGTATTTCAAAAAGGAGCTCGGCTGCAAGAAGGAAACAAGATAGGAGGAGTTCAAAATGGGACTCAGGTATCCAGTTCTCAGTGGTCCAAATCTCATATTGGTCAAGATGACCATACTCAGCAGAATATCACATTGCAGTGATTTCTATGCATGCATGAATTGGTTCTTTAATACATCCTGTTCATTATTATTGGTAGATTTGTGCTTGATATAAATGAAGGATACAAATATTTACTGAGGTACAAAAAAACAAAGCAAAAAACAACAAGCTCCAAATCCAGTCCTTGGGGCTTCTTTACCCAGTAAATAATTTATTCTTTCCCACTGTGCTTCTCAGCACCCATTTTCCTCCCAGAGCCTCAGAGATCTGTAGTTCCTAGAGGCTTTCAGTCACTTAAGCAGACCATGGCAAGACTCATAAGCTTTTCTAGGATTTGCAATCTTTGCCATCCTCTCTAGCACTTGAGAAGATCATACAGGCATGCTAAGCACAAATATGGTTCTCCAAAGCACCAAGGGCCCAAAATAACCTAGTGATAAACCCTCACACCAAGGCTGATCTGTCCAAACATCATGCATGACCACTGCCCCTGGCTTTGTATTTTGGTACTGCCACAAGAAGAAAGAGTATGGCTCTACCATGTTTGTTTCTACCCTCAGTGAGAGGCAGCTGCCAGATGCATTCTCCTCTCTGCTGTACTAAACATGTGGAGCTCCCTGAATTTGCATGCAGTCATGCATGCTAGGCTCCAACCATCTTGATTGCCCTCCTCAGTGTTTACCCTGTCTAGTTTCTCAGCATCCCTCTAGAACTGTGGGTCTCAAATCAAGACTCATGCTTTGGGTAGTGAGAGCAACACCACAGAGTGGGTTGTAAGAACTTTCCTGAATCTGTTTGCCACTCTGTAGGTGTGGCAGATCTGTGGAGGGTGGTGTTTGTGGGGAGAGCACACTGTTTGCCCTGCTCTGAACTGTAGCTCCTTTAAATCAGGGCTGTTTTCAGCTGACCAGCTCCCAGCCTGCACCGGCACCATGGGCTTACTTTGCCCTAAAGTGACAGAAGAAGCCAGATACAAATCTCCTGATGGCACTATAAAACTTTACAGGTCTACATGCATATATTATCTTCATGTATTAAATAATGTTCATGTTTCCCCCATGATGTGCAACCAGTATATGTGTCAGTGCATCTTAACTATTTGCAAGTTCCACCTAACTCAGTACTAACAATAGCAAAATAAACCAGTATCAATTTGATCAAAAGAAATGGCAAACATGACAGTGACCCAGGTATGTTCCTTTCTTCCTTTATGACATTCTGATGCTAGCTCTAGTTTCTGCATTCATTGCCTCCTGCTCTGAAGCATTTACTGAGAAATAATCTTGAACTTGACTTGTCACCATTCCCAAGGCAAATTATTATGTCTTCTTTAGATTCCTTCACCCTCTGGTATTTAACAATTTTGTTTTTTCGTCTGGGTTCACCCAGAGCTTCAAAGTGCAAAATAAAAAGCTAACAGAAATGTGCAAGTAATGCAATAATTTTCAAAGACATTCTATGTGGAACATAGCAAGAGCAGGGCAGAGGAGAGAAAATGGCTAGCTAAATGTAAAATAATAGTAAGGGTTCCACTTCACACAATAATTTCTGGTCATTAACATCATCACCATCTGAAAAATGCTGATTAGCTTACAGGGTTAACTTACAGGAACTTAGACGTTCTGAGGCTCAGAAATATCTGCCGCCCATAACCTTGCACAAGGAAAATACCAAGAGACTGAAAGCACAGTGAAGTACTGCTTCCTCGCTGGAATTTCTGTTCAAAAGAAGGATTAGAAGTCTGGTCTGTATAGTATTAGTGACAGACAAGAGCCATTCTTTTGGTCCACTAGATATTCAAAACAGAGAAGGGAAATCTCAAAAAATTTGTATTAAAAGTATCAGGGGCAGGAGAATGACAGATGGATGATGGACAGCAAAACCCCACAGAATAGATGCTTGCCAAGCAAGAGCAAGGATGTAGCCAGTCTCCTGCAGAACTGTAACCTTTCCTTTACTACCATTTAGCAAAAACTAATGTCAGACAATGGATATAGGAAGCGGGGGGAAGAGTCCTTGAAAAGAAACTTCTTCTTGACTGAAAAGAACAGCCACATTCAGGCAGTCACTGCTATGGAAATATTTAGCAAATCACTTCTTTTGCACTAATTGCTGTTTTGAAGTAAAGTTGTTTAACTTTTTTGTTCCTATTAATTTACTTATTATGATGTAAATTTGAACAGTTTCTGAAGTAGGGAAAAAACAAAAGAATAACCTTAAGATGACTGGAAGTTATGATTCAACAGGCTTTTTGCCTCATTTTTTTCTTTCATATAAGTGTGGCCCTATTGTTGCTTATAAATAGATGTGAATCTGTCTCTGCTATCACACTTCACTGTGCAAGAGAAAGTAACAAAACCATTTTAACAGCAACTGCAGTGACACACAACGTTGGCCATTTTTTCATCTGTCAGGTCTAAACCGAGTCCATTAAAAGGATGCTGTGAGTAAAGCTAAAATCGTTGACTTTTGCTTCACAGAATTCACTACCCAGATAACAACTTGTATCCATGCTGAATCTCTGCCCCCCTTTTATATATCAACAACAGTGACAGTTATTTAGTCATTGTTTCAAAAAGCAGCAGTGTCTTCTCCTTGCTGCTCTTAACATGCTCTGAAAGCCCACCAGAAGATGTTCTGCCTCTGTTTCCCCTGACTCTCCAATACAAAAAATCTCTCAGCTCTAATGCTCTCAACAGTCCCTCAAAAAACCTCCTATGGACTTGCAGCTTGTTCCCTCATTCACCTGTTAGCTAAGTCTGGCAGCGTAATAAAATCTTATTGTACTTAATACTTGGATCCTCCTAAGACTTAACATACACCAAAAAGTTGGAATGCACATGAAAAATTATGAGAAAGTATAAAGCACTAATTCATTTTTCAATAAAGGACATTCCTCTGTGTCTTCAAATCAGATGAAATGCAGAGAAAAATGAAACTACAGCCTAATTTTACCACATTCAGTTACCCTGCATGCACATCTCCAGGCAGCACCAGTTGGATTGGTGCAATAGGAACATACTTGCCTGTCTTATTTTTCTATATGATGAACTTTAGGCTGCATGCTGTTTTCAGCACTTGCACAGAACTCAAATAGAAATCAATAGGATAGCTGGTTTAGATCAATGGCATTATTTGGCCATCTATAAACAGAGGGGTTTTTTTTCTGCAGGTTGAAAAATGGTCATTATCCTTTTGGTCACGACACTTAGCCAGTTTGATATCTGAAACTAATTCTGGAACCTAATTATACCTTTCATAGGGCTCCAAGTGACATTATAGAATCATAGAATATAGAATAGATAAAATTGGAAAGGAACATAAGATCATGAAGTTCCAACCCCCTGCCATGGACAGGGACACCTCACATTAAACCATATCATCTAAGGCTCTGTACAACCTGACCTTGAACACCACCAGGGAAGGAGCATTCACAGCTTCCTTGGGCAACCCATTCCAGTGCCTCACCACCCTCACAGTAAAGAATTTCTTCCCCATATCCAATCTAAACTTCCCCTGT